>OVBA01002399.1:0-34749 GCA_900406435.1 Lepidium aucheri | reverse complement strand
CTGCTCGGCGAGGCCCATCTTCCCTTGTTCTTTGTTATTGAGCCTCTTCAGACTTTTGGATCTGGTACCACAACAGGCTCAAAAGAATTTGCGGAAGATCATTGAAAGAGGGGTCGAGAAATTCAGTAAAGTTTCCCAATCTACAATCCTAACCTTCTAAAAGTTATTACATAACAAAAATAAAAGTGTCTCCGCTTTATCACTTTCTTCAGCAGCCATTTTATTCAACCGTATTTTAATATAATTCAACATTTATTCGACTGAAATTGCTTAATTGTTGGGCCTAGACCCATTAATGTAAAGTTGTAAGTCATAACCTGTCTGTTTCATTTTGTACACCAAATAGGTTGGGCTGTTACAAGTTATTGTGGGCCCAAATAAGACCTTTTAAGGGTGGCCCGTAACCGACTCTTTCTCTCTGTATATATATGTGATTCTGGACGCTTNAAAAAAAAAAAAAAAAAAAAAATTGTTGTTGTTGAAGAAGATCATGAAGCTCCGGGTGGTATGTCATGACGAGAAGAGAGAAACCCTAGAAATTGAATTGGCCGATACAGCCACTCTCGATGATCTCCGGCGAAGGATTGATCCCGAGATGGCCCTCTTCGTTCATCTTTCACGAAATCGAAAAGACGAGCTCTTCGGACATTGGCCGATGTATACACTCGGATCGCTTGGTGTAACATCTAGTGAGATAATTTATTACTCCTTAAATCGATCTGCTTTTGCTGCGTCGCGTGACTATCTTTTCAATTGGAAACTGGGAGGTTATGAAACCCGAGATTCAGAATCGGAGAAGATTCATCAGATAACTGGGAAGGATATTAAGCTCCGGTTGAGATGTCACGAGAGGAGAGAAACCCTAGAAATTGAATTGCCCGATACAGCTTCTCTCGATGATCTCCGGGGAAGGGTTGATCCAATGATGGCTCCCTTCGTTCATCTTTCACGAAATCGTAAAGACGAACTCCTCCCACGTTGGCCGATGGATACACTCGGATCGATGGGTGTTAAGTCCGGTGACGTAATTTATTATTCTCTTAATCCCTCTGCTTTTGCTGCATCGAGAATGATTCTTCACGATGGAATGGGTGTTCGGTTTGCAGGGGCCAACATTGCTCTCGATTAAGTGAAAGCTTGTTCGAGTGAATCGACGAGTTAGTTAGAGTCTCGTCTCGAACAAGTTTAAGTTGTTACTAGTTTAGTCAATAAAAGACTGAGTGCTTTGTGCTTTCGAATGTTAAAAACTTTATATTTTATTATTCCTTGAAATTTTAATATAAATGCATGGCTTCAACCACAAGTAATCTATAGGTGAAAACTCCAAATGCAAATTCATCAGAGTTTGTACTTGCTTTCTCTGTTTTTCGAATAAGATGAGTCTACTATCTACCTTCTTAACCAGAAAAGTAAGTAGAGGTCCTCACTTTTGCTTCTGCAGAACCCAAGAAAACAAGCCAAGTTTTTGTGTCTATAATGCTCATAAGTGTCTACCCTAAAGCTATCTGGCTTCAAAACCTTTGTTGACAATGTGTTGATCTTTGTTAGTAAACTTGTTAGGACCAAATTGCATTTCCAAATCCTCAAGAACTTCCATTAAGTATGTCTTTCGGTAAAATTCCAAATACAAAAACCAGCACAATAAGAAGCATGACACCTTATAAACTAAAACCTTCCTCTTATTCTTGATTCCATGTTGATCAAAACTGGAAGTTTTCGGACATCTGGAGCAGAACCATTTATCTTGAATGTCCAACCCAAATATAGTAAGAAGCAGCTGTCTTCATGTGGATGATGAGAAACCAATGTACATATATTCAAAACATAAATGGAAACAGATCTCTCTCTAGATCACTCAGAGGTGAGGTGTTTTCAAGGATGTAGTGTGCCATTAAGCTGTTTCTTAGAGCGTTATTAATTCAAACAGACGTTAGTTTGCCGCTGACAAGAGAAAGATTCTTGAAAGTAGCGTCATCTCTAAGATAATGGGCAGAAGCTAAGTTATTGACGTTAATATAAACATAGTCTAAATCTGTGTCCCCAAATTCTTGGTTTTGAAATGTTTCATGACCAATAACTGTGGTTTTGGGACGATAGCAAACAAAAGTGGAGGTGAAGAGAAGTCAGTTCCAGACACGTGACTGGTAGAATACTTGCTTTCCTTGTTTTGTTCTTTTCGATGTAAACTTTGGATTCAGGATTACCATAAAAATGATGGAATTGACTTCATTTTCTTTTTCCAATTGTGTCAATAGTCAAATCAAGCGCGTATAAATCCTCGGTCTAGTCATCATCATACACTCGACTTCTTCGTTTGTCTTAATCACCTTTTAAGCCTAAACATTCAGGACTACCAGACACGGCAACGAAAATGAAAGAAAGAATATTAATTCACAAGTAATAATCTTGACTTTAAAAAATAATATAAATACTAATAATAATCTGACCTTGACTGTCTCGTCGGAAAACTTTTGTACAAGGTCTGAATTTGTTGCTTCACATATTTATTTCATTTTAAGTCTGTTAAACTGTAGTAGTTTTTTTACAGAAGAAAAAGGTATTATGAACACTGGTACATGAGATGGAATGAAAACTAACCAGAAAAAAAACTAAAGCTAAGCTAATGATCTTATTAACACAACGAAAAGTTTTTTAGGCAAAAAAATATAAGCAATACCCAAGTGATTCAATTATTTACAACCAAGCAATCCATTTCTCCTGTAAAAAAATGATGATCATCAAGATTCAAGATGGCCTTTTGCGAACTCACAGATCGGATTCTGAGCCACCAGAATCACTTTGAGATCTATCAGACATGAAATTGGAAGGCAAAACCGGAAACTTCACTGTGTTCCTCTGCTGAGGACTCCCCACTGTTGTCCTCCTCTGCAAATTCCTTGCGATCTCTACACATACTTTATCAACCATAGCAAGAAAATCCTTAACAATAACAAACAGATGAAGTGGATTCTTTCCTTTCAAAGCTTCTGCTTGGTAATACTCTGTTGTTCGCTTCACAAGTTCCATCACTTTCTTCTCTTCTTCTTTCGCTAACTTCACTTCTTCCTCAACTGAACCAAGAAACTCATTCATTTTCCTTACAAACATCTCTCCTTCTTTGTTTTCTCCTTCGCTCTGTGCTAACACTCGTCTAGTGTCTTTCGCTCTAGATGCAAGAGCCAAACACGTTGCAGAAACTGTCTCGTAGTCTATAGCTGCAGCTTTCTTAACATTAGTGAATTCAGCGCTTAAGCCTCCAACGATAGGTAAACCAAGTCTCAGATACTCCTTCTCTTGTTCTTCCTTCGATATAACCTCCGAGATAGAACTGCTACTGCTTCTGTTAAAGCTCCGACTACTCCTTCGGTTAAGCACACATCGCTTCCCCTCCGATCTAACCACTTCCTCAACCACAAAGTTAAGCAATGTCGTTTTCCCGTCAACACTCTTTACATCAGATAGTTTCAAAAGAGCGGTGAGATTGAAAGCTTGAGCATCTCCTCTAGCTGTTCCTGCATTCATTCTGTTTCCAGATTTCAGTATCGCCTCTAAAAGCTTAACGAACAAGCCACGTGATCTGAGATCTGTACAAGCTAAGCCGAGCGTTTGCAGTGATTTGTTGAACTGAGATATCTCTGGAAAGTAATTTGCTCTAAAGAGCAACGCGTTAAGGCGAGTAAAAGCACAAGGCACCGCCTTTAGAAGATGAAACAGAAACGATTCAGCGTCGGCAAGCAATTTCGTGTCGCCCTCGAACTGGAGAATCGCTGACTGTTCCTCTTTCGTCGGAGCTATTCTAGAGAGCCTCTCGAGTGTGTCGGGATGGAAATCGTGACCTTCCATTAACGAATTTACGAGCTCGTCGCTAGTCATTCCTAGGGATTTGAGCACAATTGCTGTGTTCTGGGATTTTCTCGGGTCAAGTATAAAAATCTGGGCCGGTGAGGTTGAGCTCGGTTTTTTATCGCCCCCGTGATCCGGAGATTTCTTTCCGACCGCCACGTAGCCGAAGAGAGCCTCCATTAGGTCAGCATCGAAACTGGAAAAAGGACCAATTACTTTGAATTATTGGAGACAAAACCCTAGAATCGAAAGAAACGAAAGAATGCGTAAGGAATGTATACCTGAATGAGCCACGATCGATTTTGTCCCAAACCATGGAATGGTCAGAATCAGGGTTGACTTTATCCCAATGTAAAGGCTTGAGCTTCACCTGACCATTACCGTTACTTGTACCTTCCCCTGCAGATGATCCTGTTGGAACCGGTGGTGGTTTCGAAACCGATGACGACAAAGCCGCTGACTTTTTCAACGGCGGAGGTGGCGGCGGAGAGGGACCATTCTTAGGCTTAGGAGGAGGAGGAGGTGGTGGTGCACTCTGCTTCACTGGAACTGGTGGAGGAGACGGATCTGATATTGCAAATTCGAATGAATGAGTCTTGCCAAGAGGAGGCTGATTGATAGTGGTGGCATTTTGGTAATTATCACCATGAATTACACTCTGAGAAGTCGATGATCGTCCTCTGAGAAGAGGAATCTCCGTAACAGGTTCCGACTTCTTCTTCTTCTTCTTGTTCTTTGAATAAATCACATTCTTCTCTTCATCGTCTCCGTGCACAACAACCTCTTTTCTAAAGCTTCCACTTCTTTTGTCATCATCTCTCTGACTCTGAGACTTTCTCCAATACAACACATCGAGACCATTCTCATTAAGAATCAAACCTTTTACGTTTCCTCCTAATCGAGTAAAACCTTCGCGAGCTAACGCCGCTTCCGCCAACTGAGGAGCTGGCGGAGGAATCGTGTTTTCAACTCCGACTATGTCCGTCGGCTGACGTCGTTGCCGCCACTTTTGGGCAAAGAAGAAGAACATGGCTGTTAAAAGTAAAGTGCTTGCCGCTGTTATGAGCACAGCTCTTATGATCTTTCCTCTGTCGGAGGAAGACGAAGATGATGGTAGATTTTGCGGCGGCGATGGAGCCGGAGATGGACTTGAAGAGGATTGGATGTTATTAGGGAAAAACGTTTCGATGTTTTGGGGAGAATCAAATTGAGAAAAGGAATGATAAGGGAAAAAGAGGATTAAGGAGAACAGAACTAGTGGCCATGGCTGCTTCAACATGGCAGCCATGGAAAATTAACTCATTTGCAGAGAATTGAGAATCAACAATTGAAAAGGTAATGATATCTATTTAGAAAATCTGAGAAAGTAAGTAATTGACGAATCATTTAGCCTTTTTTGTATTCCTTTTTCTTGTTGTATTGAATTTTCTTTGGGACTTTTGGAATTTTGGGTATTATGGATTGTTGACGTAGTCATCTGCAAGAGTAGTGTAGTTGTTGGTCAGTTTCTAATATGGAAATTTGTGTGTTTGTAATTACCAAAAATACCCTTCGTAGAGAAAATTGAGAGATACAACAGCAGAGGTTTTTCTGGTTATTAACCTCGCAATTTCGAAATTCTCACTGCAAAAAGACTCTTTGTTCCAAAGTCTTGTTCTCTGAACCAAGTTTTAGAGGTTGGGTTGACTTTTTTTTTGACTTGGTCTTTTTGATTTTTTGATTTTAGCCCGTTTCTCGACCAAAAAAAATATAAAATGGGTTTCGGGGTTTGTAGTCAAAGATTCTTGGCTTCATTTGTGATTAATGTAAAACAAACAAATTGGAATCACATTTGAATATAAAGAAAAAGGTAACAACGTTTTCTAACTTTAGACATGTCAACTACTACAAAATATTGTTTATACGTAGAAAGACATAAACTAAGCAGATCATCACAGAAAATCACAATATTATAAAAATAAATAATCAAAATTCTTTGCATCATATTATGAAGAAGAAAATATGTATAGTATTACGCGGAGAAATATATTTATCTATTAAAAAGATAATATTTTGGTCTTTCTGATATATAATATAAATATGATAGTTGATTACGTAATTAAATGGGTTACAAAAGTTTTGATTTTCAAGTTGAAAATATATACCATAAAACGTATGAAACAGATAATAAATTGATATGAACAATATTTTATCTTTCTTGGAAATAAGAAGATGTGAACGTGTGGGTGTGTAACCAAATGTATTATCAGAGAATTTTCGAAAGAAAAACAAATAAAAGTTCATTCGATATAACGTGAACACGAGACAAAGATTCGTAGTTATTAGGTTGTTAACTTTTATGCGCCACGCGTTATTGTCGAACGATATTAATTCTTATTAGTATAATACACAAATGAGTTCACAACGAATTGATACATTTGGATGTTGCACATCTAGGGATCGAGTCCTGCCGCCTACATTATGTAGGAGCTTGGTTAATGGGTCAGTCAATTATGCCCCAATATTGACAAAAAAAACATAATAATCGTATCGTAAGTTTTCTCTCACCCACAATCTCCACAATATTCGGATAGTGTTTTCTCTTTCCCACTTTCTATATATTCCTTACTTCCCTTCCTCACTTTTCTTATTCCACGTTAAAATCACTTTTATTAATATTTTTTTTGCTAAAAATTGTCATTCCTCTTTTTATTCATACCAAAAAATTCTTTCACAGCAATTGATTTTATTCAAATAGGATTTACTAATGAATCAGAAAAATCTTTTCTGGTGATGGAAGAAAAATCAAGGAAGAAACAGGGGTAATATATATATAACATTGACATTAATTTTGATATCGATTTAAAATTTACAAGATCATAACCAGTTTGGTGTTGTGTTTGTTTCAGACTGATACAAAAATCTTAGAGGTTATAGATTTTAGACATACTCACAACGTTGCGTTTGAAAAATCTTTATTTTTATGTTGAAGCAAACTCTCTAATAACATTATTGTTGACAATATTGAGATCAAAGCTGCAAAGGTAAAAGTAAACTATGAAACTGTTTGAATGTTGCAGTACAAAAACAATCATAGTTATGAGAAGGTTGTGTGTTTTAGTAGATGTCATTGGTGGGCACCAATACTTATGATTTCTAAAGGACTTGAAGACATATTCTCGAACACCTATTCTATTACACAATTCACAAGAAAAGAATCTTTATTTTGTATTGATGGGCACATGTACTTACGATTTCTAATATTTACTCTTGAATTTTCTGCTAGGCTTATAATTTTGATCTAAGTCATTTGATTCTTTCTCTGCTTCACATTGGTGTTATCAGATGGGATAGAGTGGCTGAAGCAACAGAAGGAAAGCTTCTAAGTTCATTTGACTATGCTTGGAACAAAGACAGTGAGTTTTGAGTATTGAAATACATACTAACAGCTTAAACAATGAAGAACCTTTGACTCGCTTATGTTAACTTACAACAAAAAATGGCTTGCCTTGCACAAGAACTTATCCTAAAAGAAGCAAAACGTGTTGGCAACATAAAGATAAAACCTCCGGAGATAGCTCGCCTGAAATACCCATTCGATGGCCGAAAAACAACTCTTATGGTGTGGAATTGTGTGATAGATGAATATGTGAAAGATCTCTGGTAAAAGTCATGAAGAACATCAGGGAATGTGAAACACCTAATTTCTTCACGCCTTTGGCGAAGTTATTTGTCCCAGAACAAGAGATTTTTTTGTACCAAACCAGATTGGTTTAACTAATCTTCTGTACCAAATTATTCAATTCAATTTAAAAATATTTAAATCACAACTGTAGGTTTAGAAGGTTGAACCTAATCTAACATATTCAGTAATTATAATGTGCTTATAGTAAAAATCAATATGTGGAAATCACAACTTAATTCAACCGATTTTTTGTTTTATCTAGATTACTCTCAAACAAAGTCACAAACATTACAAACCTTTTTCTTAATATTAATTTAAACATTTATTAAATAAAGCTGTAAGACCAAATATTGATTGTAAATTAATCAATCATTTTTTATTACATTGTCTAATCGTAATTACAATGTCGAGAGCAATTTGATCATATTTTGATTTTTTTATACATATATTTAAAGTATAAATTTATAACTAAAATCTGACCGCTTCTTGATTGTACTATATGTATTTTAGCTCTTAATTAGGACTCTGCAAATTTACTTTTCGATAGTAAATAGTAAAAAAATTATGTGAGAAACAATAATTTAACTCGTGCAAAGCATGAGTCTTAGTACTAGTTTGCTTATAAGTTAGTAATACATTTACAATGTTAGAGCAAAATTGCAAATTTGGGGTGTAAATGGTAGCTGCGGAATTGTGCTGAATGCATAATCTGGTGGATTTTTTTTTGTGCGGAATCTTGCAGAATTACTTAAAATCAAATGGTAACAGCTGAAATTAGCTGAATGTGGAATCTTGTGGAATTGTTTTTTCTTTTTACAATTAGATCGACAAAATCTAATTTATAGCCAAAATTTACTCTAAAACTCTATTTAATCTAAATTATGTTGTAGATTGAATTCTTGATGTTAGATTCATATACCAAAAAAGAAATTAGAACTTGAGCTAAAGTCAATCCGAACAAAAATAAGTGAAATATAACATTACATGTACAATATTATTCATAGTAGATTATATATTTTCTATCAGCAATTAGATCGATAAATCATAATACATAAATAAACCTCCCTTTAAAATTTCTTTTAATCTGCTTCGTGTAGTGTGAAGTGATCGAATCCCTAATGACAAATTCGTAAACCAAAAATAATCAAATCTATATTGATCCAAACGAAGAATAGAATGTTGTCCTAATTTTTTTATGAAACCAAAACAATCAAACTATTATTTTTTTTGAAAGTTTGAAATATAAATCTTAAACAATATATCTATAATTGTAAACATTTGTTTGATAAATATATATATATATATATATATATACATATATATTATACAATTAATTTAAATTAATTAATTTTTATATTAAGATATATACTTTGGAAATTATAATAATTATAATAATTATAAATTTTTAATTGTGCAATTAAATAATATGATATCTAAGTCATTATTNGATATCTAAGTCATTATTTATTACTGAATGTATATTTTATTTTGTAAACTAATTATGTAGTTGAAATCATTTTGAATTATTTATAAAGTAATATAAATCACATGTAAAATTATTTTAAAAAAAAATATAAATAAAAAAAGAAAAAAATATAAAACTTCAAAAATTTCACGATATTAATTCCTTAAATGTAAATGGTATATGTGAAATGGAAAATGATATGAATACAAAAATTCCGTAATTCCGCATATATCATTTAAACCCTTATCTTTTTTTTAATATATATTCTGCATAATCTAGGCTACTGGTCAACTCAAAGATTTCCAACCAGACAGTGTTTTCTTCGTCAAAGTGGATGTGCCTGCTTCTTCTCATAGTCAAACTTGTAGACTTTTTTGTTTTCTCTTGATTCTTATTTCTAAAAATATCAAACTTTAAGAGTTTCTAGACTATCGTTTTGTTTCATTTTCTTTGAATTTGTGACTATAGACTATAATTTATTACGCAGGGTGGTTACCTCGCATCATGCGTGCGTCGTCGAACTTTTCTGGAAAATATGCTAGTTTACATCACAGTGTTATCATTATGTTAATATAAAGCAATCTAATAAAGACTGGTTGCAATTTACTTAAATTGTTCGTCAACGTATCTTAAATCTCTACGAATATTAGTGTGAACCCTTCGCAGCAGTTTACCTTTATTAAGTTATAGATTCGGTAAAAACTAACACCGACTCACTAAATATTACTTCTTCGAATGTTAAAACAATTATTATTTTTTTTGTTAATATTGGGTCAAAGTTTCTACTTAATGTATGTCTATGATCCCAACACATTAGCCAAGTTTCCACCTAATATAGACAGTAAACCTCGATTATTAAATATGCATATAGGTTGCGTTTAGTAGACTTACCACCTACCAATTTAAAAGTTACAAATTTAAAAGTTTTGTTTGCTCAGTTTCATTTATAACCAGCATCTTTATGTATTGATAGGACCAAACATTTATATGACAAGACTACTCGTCCTGATGCAAGAACCGATGATGATTCTCACAAAGTGATAGACGGCTTCAAGAGATTGGACTCAAGTCTCTCTTCTCTTAGAAACCAATGAACACGAAGGTGGAAGATGGGAATTGACTAGCTGGACTCAAGTCTCTCTCTAGGAAATTTGGTGGATGAAATGGAGTTGATGATGGATCGATTGACGCCACACAAGGGATGAAAAGCTTGTGATAAGTCGGTACTAGTGTCGCCTTGATATTTCTCACAAGGAAAGACTAGAACTGGTTGTGTTTATCTCTCGGTTTTGAGAAAAAAATTCGGTTTCTTTATTGATTAAAAAGTGTGTTACAAGGCTGCATAGGAGAAACCTTATATAGTGGTTCAAGGCAGCTATGAGAGTATCTCTTACAATAAATGAGAATACTCGAAAATAAATGAAAAAGATTTCAAACTTTATTGTTTCAATCACCTTTTCTAAAATGGAAAGAAATTGAAAACGAAATCTGCAAAAGAAACAAACTGAATAATAATTAAAATAATTGAAATACTTACCTTAGCTTGGTTTTGGTAAGTCTTAGGCATCCATAAGTTGGGCCTTTAAGTGGCTGAATTGAGAGCATCACCATTTGGCCTTCAAGTAGCTCCATTTGGGCTCCAATGCTTCCATCTTTTGGTCCGGTCTTTTTATCTTCAACTCTTTGTTCGAGGAGGCTTTGTATGGATTTGTTAAACATTTCTCTAAGCATCTTGGTTCCCGCTCTTGTCTTAAGCGGATCCTTCATTATTATTGTGTCTTGATCTTCTAACATCTCTTCTATAGACTTGTTGGAATCGATGTCCTCATCATTCCATCCTTCTTGAGAAGGTTTTGGCCTCTGAACACTTTCATCTACAACATATAGAGCTAAGTCAGTAACATTGAAAGTGGGTGATATGGTTAACTCACCTAGCAGCTCAAGACGATAGGCTTTGTTGTTGAGCCTCTCTAATACTTTGAATTGACCGTCTCCTCTAGGTGCTAGCTTACTTTTCCGTTGGTTTGGAAATCTCTCCGGCCTCATGTGAACCCAAACCCAGTTTACTGGATTGAAGATGACCTCCTTGCGTCCTTTGTCAGCCGCTTTCTTATAGTTTGCAGTTTTCTTTTCAATGTTCTCCTTTACCTTCTCGTGTAACTTTTTGATTGTTTCTGTTTTACTTTCGCCATCTTGGTTAGTGAACTCTAAAGGAGGCAGTAGTGCAAGGTCTAAAGGCGTCTCTGGCTTAAAACCATACACAATCTCAAAAGGTGAAAGCTTAGTAGTTGAGTGGTTAGCATAATTATAAGCGAATTCAACAAATGGAATACAATCTATCCAATTTCTCATATTCTTACCAACTGTGGCTCTTAAAAGAGTGGATAAGGACCTGTTTACAACCTCGGTTTGTCAATCAGTTTGTGGATGGCAAGTGGTAGAAAAGAGTAGCTTAGTTCTGAGTTTTCTCCATAGAACTCTCCACAAGTGGCTCAAGAACTTGGTGTTTCTATCCGAAACAACTGTCCTTGGAATTCCATGTAGGCGTACAACTTCTTTGAAGAATATATCAGCAGTTTGAGTGGCATCATTAGTCTTTGCATATGGAATGAAATGTGACATCTTTGAAAACATGTCCATTACAACAAAGATAGAATCCTTTCCTCAGATTTTGGGTAAGCCAAGAACAAAATCCATTGATATATCAACCGTATGGATGTGACCTGGATTTGGCTTTATGGCAAGTAATGCATTTAGAACAGAACCGTTCTACATCTTTCTTCAATTGAGGCCAAAAGAAGTGCTCCACCAAAACGCTTAGAGTTTTATCAACTCCAAAGTAGTCCATGAGTCCTCCACCGTGTGCTTTATTTATCAACAGTTCCCTCATTGATTCTTGCGGAATACAAAGCCTTTTCTCTCTGAAAAGATATCCATTATGAGTATAGAAAGGACCTTTTGGCGAGTTGAGATATTCTTGGTAAATATGGCCAAAATCTGGATCCTCCTCATACGAATCCTTCATAGAGCATCGGCTACTATATTGTCTTTTCCCTTTTATATGGCCAAAATCTGGATAGAGCATCGTCTTTTCCCTTCATAGAGAATCCTAATACTTTGGCTTCCATTGTGGTGATCAGCATATGTCTTCTTGATAGAGCATCGGCTACTATATTGTCTTTTCCCTTTTTGTACTTGACGATGTAAGGAAATATCTCCACAAACTCCAGCCATTTAGCATACCTTCTCTTGAGTGTTGTTTGACCTCTTAGGTGCTTTAAGGTTTCGTGATCATTGTGTATAAAAAACTCCTTTGAAAGTAGGTAGTGTTGCCATGTTTCCAACAATCTCACTCATAAAGCTCTTTGTCATATGTTGGGTAGTTCAAGGTTGCTCCACTTAACTTTTCACTAAAGTAGGCTACGGGTCATCCTCCTTGAGTGAGAACAGCACCTATACCACAACCTNTTCAAAAGTTTTATCAAAGTTTGGAAGTACCAAAACCGGTGCATGAGTTAAGCGATCTTTGAGTTGTTGAAATGCGGTTTCTTGAGCTGATCCCTATTTGAATGCCACATCCTTCTTGATCACAGCAGTTAGAGGTGCAGCTATGGTGCTAACATCCTTGACAAATCTCCTATAGAAGCTAGCTAATTCGTGGGAGCTTCTAACTTGTCCAATTGTTGTAGGTGTTGGCCAAATTGTATGGCTTTGATCTTCTCTTGATCGACATGTAGACCCTGAGAACTTACAACAAAACCTAGGAAAACTAGCTCATTAGTGCAGAATGTGCACTTCTTAAGGTTTCCATAAAGACATTCTTTCCGAAGGGTCTCAAGTACTAACTTAAGGTGCTTCACATGATCATCAAAGAACTTGCTGTATATTAGAATATCATCAAAATAAACAACAACAAACTTACTGATGTAGGCTCTTAGCACCTCATTCATTAACCGCATACATGTGCTTGGTGCATTGATTAAACCGAATGGCATGACTAGCCACTCATAGAGCCCTTGCTTGGTCTTGACGGCAGTCTTCCATTCATCTCCTTCTTTCATACGGACCTGTTGTAACCACTTCTTAAATCCACCTTGCTGAATATTGTTGCTCCATGTTGTTCATCTAATATATCATCCAATCATGGAATACGATATCTATATTTGATGGTGATGTTATTGATGGCTCTACAATCGACACACATCCTCCATGTTCCATCTTTCTTGGGGAGTAATAAGACTGGTACATCACATGAACTCAAGCTTTCTCTAATGTATCCTTTAGCCATTAAGTCTTGAATCTGTTTTCTCCAATTCCTTTGTCTCCATTGGATTCATCCGGTAAGCTGGTCTATTAGGCAATGCAGCTCCAGGAACAAGATCAATTTGATGCTCTATTCCTCTAATAGGTGGTAATCCAGCTGGTATTTCCTCAGGAAAGACGTCCTTAAACCTGTCTAACAAAGAAGAGACTTCTGGTGCAATTTGATAACAAGAGTTTTTAACCTATGGAATCAAATCATTGAAGCATAGTGGTAAGTAAGTGGAATGTCGAACCAATACTAAGTAGTTACTTGTAATCAATCTATCTAATACCAAATCCTAGTCCAGGCAACCTATCAATCTGTCACAAAGATAGGCTATGTTTTCATGAAAGCTTGCAATCTAGCCAATAGGACAAAATAGACTAAATGACAAATTAAAAACAGAACATGAACATCAAAAACAGAGAAATGATCAATAAACAGAGCAATATAAATGCAATATGTAAATCTAAGATAAAAAATATGAATCTAGAGGATAGGAGGTGATTGATCGGCGGTAAACTCGCCGATCCGACCTTGCCAAGCTATATAAGGCGATCTCTAGACCGGGATAAGCTAGATCAACCCATTCTCATGGTGAAGACCCCTTTCCAAATCCAGCTGATCTATTACGGCACTAGCCACGATCATGCCAAATTAGAAGCTTAAAGTTCAGCCCAAAAAATCTAATAGCCGATCCACAATACTAGATTTCTCCTCGGTGGATCAAACCATCACTCACATGGCACTTGGTCTCCGATTCCCTTAGCACTAGCTTTAGGTTTTGTCCTGAAACAAGTCTCTCTTGATCAGGGAGAGTTCGGCCTTAAGATCGGCCATGTGGGAAGAGATCGGATCAGATCATTGTTCGCAAGGCGAGTGGATCGGTGATTTCACCTCCGATCTCCCTATCCTCGAGATCCACAAGGATCTACTCACTTTTCATGGCTTGAGAGTGGAGGATCAGAAGAGATATCATTAGCATAAACATAAACAGCAGTAAAATAAAGAGCAGAACGTAAAAGATGAAGATCAGATCAAAATAATTTCATTAAAGCATAATCATAATCAACAAAGTACCTTAACAAGCATAAAAGAAAGCAACTACAAAATAGAGAGAGTTTTTTTGGCTAAAACATCAGATTATATGCTAAGATAGAGATTAAGGGTTTTTTATAGGGTTGTTTGCATAACCCTAATGGTCAAACCGACCTAAGTCGGTCAACCAGAAATCTTGTCCTTGGGGTCCTTGCGCGAGTTTGGCACCGAGGAGTGGTTCTAAACTTCGCCCTCAGGAGTTGAGGCCGAGTGAATGGTCCGAGTGTAATGAATTTGTTTCTCCTTGCAGCAAATAGGTTGAGGCTGGTGACTGAGACGTCTTTTCCTGAGCGTTCCGAGCAGTCCTCGCCTGTGATCCGCGAGGCAATGATCCGAGTTTGCATGATTTCTTTGTCCTAGCAGCTGATCCAATCATCCTTAGCTCTATTTTTAGCTCATTTTCTGCTCCTTTTGCTCCTTTACCTAAATAAATTCCAAAACTTCAAATGCAAATGCAAAAAGTGCAAAACTAACCTAAACAGATCTAAGTGCACAGAAAATCTAGCTAAACGGATGCAAAACAACCTAAAATAAGACTCTAAAACCATCAAAAATCACACACATCACAAGTACTATTTCTTTGGAACTTGTGAGCATCACATCTTTGAATACCATTAGTAGCACGGTTTGCTTCTTATATCTAGCTTTAAAAACGGTACTAGGAGTGATGTAAAGGTTAGTTTTACTTGCCTAATACTCAGCAGCATATTTAGATTGCATCTCATGTACCTCTTGCAGTGATAATGGAGCAAGTTGAAACTTACGCTTGTTATAAGTGAATGAGTGAGTGTTGGTGCGGTCATTGTGGATAACTTCTCTTTGAAACTACCATGGACGGCCCAAGAGTAGGTGTCGTACTTTCATTGGCACCACATCACATAAGACTTCATCTTGATATTTCCCAATTTTAAGGAAATTGTGACTTGCTCGGCTATTTTGATTTTCGTGTTTGAATCCAGCCATCTTAATCGGTATGGTCTTGAGTGTTTGCTTGTCTTGAGACCTAGCTTATCAACCATTGTTTTTCTAGCAGCGTTAGTACAAGAACTACCATCAATGATCATACTACATACCTTGTGTTGCACGGTACAACGAGTGAAGAATAAGTTTTCTCTTTGCATTGTTTCTGGTTCACTTAGAGGTCTCAAGGCTCTACATACCACCAACACGTCTCCCGTTTATGGAAGGGCTACTTCTTCTTCTGTATCCGTTGCCTCCGTGTGTTCCATCTCATCTTGAGACTCATAATTTGTTTCTGGTTTTGACGTTTTGGTATTGTCAAGGGCGGTTTTCTTGGCCTTTGAATCGGTTTCTATGGTCTTAGATGGTGCATTATTCCACGAGTTGTTGGTTCTAGAACGAGTAGCAGTTGCTGTCTTGCGCTTAATGCCTTGTTCAGTTTGTACAGCCACATGTAAGAGCTCATTCATGTCATGGCATGGTTGTCTCTCCACCTTTCTGGCTATTCATTCTTGTAGTCTATCTTTGAAATGGCCATAAGAATCTCTTCATCTTCATCTAGAGCCATCCGGTTTCTTATCTTTTCAAATTCCTCAAAATACTCTTCCACGCTCCTATGCTTTTGTGACAATTGTCTGAACTGCCTTTGCATCTCTCTATGGTAATGTGGTTGCACAAACCTCTTGCGGAAATTGCACTTCATTGCGGCCCAAGTGGTAATAGGTGGTAGATCATTTCTCCTCCTATCTTGCACAACTCTATCCCACCATGATAGCATGACCCGTGAGTTGAGCTGAAGCTAGATCAATCTTCTTAGAGTTGTTGTACTCATAGTAATCAAATATATACTCCATTCTCCTCTCCCATTCAAGGTAGGCTTGAGGGTTGATTCGACCTGCAAAAGTAGGAGATGTTAGCTTCAAATCTTTGCTAGTTTGTCAGTTTACCTCAACATGATTGTTTTGGTTGTGTCTTCTTCTGCCAAAACATGGCTCTTCTTCCTTTTTACTTCACTAGAAGCTTCTTCATCACTTCTCTCATGATGACCGTTCTTCTCATTCCTATTAACCCTAGGAACTTCCAGCCTCCCCACACAAGCATCTATGCGCCCAATATGAGGAGCTAGATTATTCTTCATGGCTTCTATGGCTTGTAGTAAAGCGGCGTTGGGGTCGAGTGTGTCTCCAGCCATTGCTTATGACCTATGCTAACACTTAAACAAACAATCAAGTGCTTTTGCAATTTCAAACCAAAAGAAATCTAACCAAAAATTAATTCTTGGTTCGATTTAAGTCTCTAAACCAATATAATCAGAAAAGGAATTCGAATATAACTAAAATAGGACAGAAAATATGGTTCAATATATTTAAACTAATCAAATCAATCTGACCAAATTAATTAGAAAGTAAGTCTCTAATTAATCAGATCAATTCACAAGTTAAGGCAATGAAAATATGCATTAATTTAAACACAATCAAAACAAACTAATTATGGAAAGTCTTAGCCTTGGTTTGAATGTGCAGATTCACGAGATACAGTTTAAGAAACCTGATGAGAGTTTCAAAATTTGTTGATCCGCACTTTCCTTCTCCTTTTCTTCTTTTCTTTTCATTTTTCTGAAACAAGGAAACAACTTAACAATATCAAATTCTTTTTGGTTTTTCTGGTTTTATAAAACTGAAACAAAAACAAATGAAACAATGATTTTTATGGGTTTTTGGATTTATATAGAAGCAAAAACAATAGAAAGATAAATGACAAAAGATATGGAGCGAAATCACCTAGTTTGGAACTTTGGCTCTGATATCAAATTGATGTAAGAACCGATGATGATTCTCACAAAGTGATAGGTGGCTTCAAGAGATTGGACTCAAGTCTCTCTTCTCTTAGAAACCAATGAACACGAGGGTGGAAGATGGGAATTGACTAGCTAGACTCAAGTCTCTCTCTAGGCAATATGGTGGATGAAATGGAGTTGATGATGGATCGATTGATGCCACACAAGGGACGGAAAGCTTGTGATAAGTCGGTATTGATGTCGCCTTGATATCACTCACAAGGAAAGACTAGAAGTGGTTGTGTTTATCTCTCGGTTTTGAGAAGAAAATTTGGTTTCTTTATTGATTAAAAAGTGTTTTACAAGGCTGCATAGGAGGAACCTTATATAGTGGTTCAAGACAGCTAGAGAGTATCTCTTACAATGAATGAGAATACTCGAAAATAAATGAAAAGATTGCAAACTTTATTGTTTCAGTTACCTAGTTCTAAAATGGAAAGAAATTGAAAACAAAATTTGTAAAAGAAACAAACAGAATAATAATTGAAATACTTACCTTAGCTCGGTTCTGGTAAGTCTTAGGTGTCCTTAAGTTGAGCCTTTAAGTGGCTGAATTGAGAACATCACCATTTGGCCTTCAATTAGCTCCATTTGGGCTCCAATATTTCTATCTTTTGGTCCGACCTTTTTATCTTCAACTCTTTGTTCGAGGAGGCTTTGTATGGACTTGTTAAACATTTCTCTAAGCCTCTTGGTTTCCGCTCTTATCTTAGGCGGATCCTTCATGATTGTTGTGTCTTGATCTTCTAACATCTCTTCTATAGATTTGTTGGAGTCGATATCCTCATCACGTACACGTTCATATTTACATGTTTCAACAAGTATAACTATACAAATAATCAAATTGTCTGATTGTAGAGATGAATAATTGAGCCACAAATATAAGCTCATCATATGCAACTTGAGTTTAAGGCTTTGAATGTTTAGCAGGAGAAATACAGATGAATTGTATTTTGGATAATCTGTATTTAATTGTCCCAATCAACGCATATTTAGTGCAGAAAATAAAATTAATAAAAAATAAAATGATCCGCAAGCAGATCAAAAAAATGAAAAAAATTAGACATGCACATATATGGTAAGGACCATCCGATCTGCAACCTTTTTTTTGTTTTTTTTTCAACAATTGGATCAACAAGACACGATCTATAGCCTAACCCACACCCTAAAATACCTTTTAACTCTACTAGTGTAATGAGAGGAATCGAACCCCGGCGCCTAAAGTCATTAGCTTTTCTTCCTCTTCTTCTCTTTTTTTTTTTCATTTTTCTTATTGATTTACATTTACATGTGTCAATATAATTACATTTACATGATTCCTATAATTTAACTAGAATTATGCATTAGTATTTTCATTAGTTCCTATAAATTCATGTAGGTGATTATATTCTTTAGGTTATTTATTTTGGATCGGTTTCATACAATTTATAAAATCAAAAAAAAATTACTTAAAACATAGTTTATCATATAACATCTACAATTAATTTTAATATCCTTTTATATGTTAAAAAATAATTAATTATTGGATGAGTAATAATTATAGAAATATTAGTTTAGTTGTGTATATATATATATATATATATAGTTTAATTATGAATACTTAAATATTTATATTCAAATAGTTTAATTAATAACAAATTTACGAACAAAGAAAACTGTTGATGTTATATAATTATATAATTGTTTGTGTTTACAATTTTTATTATTATTTAATTGTGCAGTTTACTTTTTAACAAATATATATACTTAATTAATTATCAAAATTACAACATAAAATCCAAAAATATAATATGCATTCTAATTAGTAAATTAAAGAATGTTTACTAAAAAATTTGTAGAAATATAGGAAATCTTAAAATGTACCAAAAATAAACAAATATACGTTTGAGTTCCATTTGAGTTTAAATCCAAATTAAGAAAACCATTAAGAATCACTTTTTCGTTTAGTTTTGGACCAGTTCCATTCTAATTTGTATCCAAATTTAAGAGAAAAGTCTAAATATCCAACTATCTAAATATCCGAAAAATATCGTGAAGTATCAAAAAAAAAATTGAAATGTGGTTGAATACCCAAATATTCAAAAATATCTAAAATTACCGAAAGTATTCATAGAATACTTTAAAAATTATAATGTTAGGTTTCTGTGTATTTTTTGGGTTCTTGGTTCAGGTCCACCTTCGAATCCGAAATAAAATAAAATAATAATTACAAATTTGAAAAAATATTTTATAATAAAATAATAATATAAAATGTGTTCTTCATGATCTACATGATTTACGTGATCTGCATATGTTCTGCATGATCTGCATTTTTTGATATGTATTTGCCATTCGAAGCCTAAGCCCAAACCAGTTCTATACATATTCATTACTATTGTTACCAGCAAAAAAGAAAAGATAAAAACATATTCATGACAATCGTTCCAAATTCCAATTAATATTTTTCAATCACTGAATTTGACTCTCCATTATTACGTTCCGAGTCACGAAGAGAAATCTCAAGAGTCTCATGCCACTTAGGCATGGTTCAACTATAAATTGATCACCCAAGCTAGAAATTTGAGTCTCACTTAAAAATACGAAAGCTATTTGCACAAAGTTGATTTAACAAGTATAGTGAAGATGTGGGGACTCTTGTACACCATAGTATCTTGTGTGGTAATGATAGTTCAGGCTGTCATGGCTATCGCTTCGGCTTTAGGTTATGCTATTCTTTAGGCGGGAAATTTGTCTCTTGATTTCTATTTGAATTTATGAATTATCAAATGCTATGATTGTATTCGATTTGGCTTATTACTCAGGTCTCAATATGGATCATTAAATAAAAAAACTTTCTTAATTATTTTCTATTTTTTTTTGCTCATTTTCATATGTTTCTCTTTGTTAAATTTGATGCTTGAGTACCCTACACTCCGAATTATATACGTTGTTTGTTTCTTATTGTAGTGAGTAATCAGGTTAGGATTTGGTAATCAGCTGGTTTCGTATTCTCTCTATTTTATTTGTCTTAAAGCATCTTAAGAGCTTCATTTAGCTCCTAATTTATGCTTAGTTTTTGTATGTTATGCTTTGTGGTTTGTTATTACGAAAACAAATTACCCAAACAACACAGCTTATGTCATCTTCATCGTACAGTATATCTTCTAAAACTTCAATATAATTCCTGTGCAATCGTATTTTCATAAAATATATATTTCTCTAACATAATTAGCCCTTACCAAAACCACTCTAAATCATCTGGAGCATGTTAAAAAATAACATCGTAAATTAGCGGTGATAATTTGTCCCAATTATACATAGTTTTGATAATAAGAAAAATATATATTAATAAAAAAGGAATACAAAGAATACATGAGAAAATTCTTTACAATATATGGTGATACCCAAAATAGTTATATTCATTGGATTGAAATCCATAATGGAACTCAGCTCAAAGTGACTTCGTAACAAGCAAGTCACCTCGTCGTCAATGGAACGAGGTAAATCACGAGCAACATAGGCGAGCTAGACGACATTTATGATGATTGATATAAAAAACGGGATTGACGGACTGAGCCAATCACGAAATATTATCAATAAAATAAAAGGAAATATCAAGCCAATCAGTATTTATGGGGACTGATCTGATGAACCAAAATCCACGGGCTGTTTTACAATAAAAGAAGAAGAATCGAAGCGGCAAACCAATTTCAACTCTCATTGATAATATACTCTCTAAATTGTAATACATTTTATTTTTAATTCTTAAATTAAATAAATAGTTTAAGGATCAACAAATTAACATTGTCTATGGGGATACACACAAAAAGCCAAATCTTCACGGATTCAAAACAAGAAGAGAGTAGACTTATCGACAATGAGAAACATCGGATCTTCGGCACGCGTCGCAGGTGAACAGCTCGAAGAACAGGAGGGGCACGATGGGGCCTACGGGACAGGGAACATTGTCCCAACATCATCACCAAGAATGGCAACGTACCAGCGCAGGTCATGTACGATCGCAGAGCTAGGATAAATAGCCACCACGGCAACAGAACAAGTCCGACAAAGCAAACTACGGAACCAAGAGTTGCAACTCCGAATCCAATGGCAAGAGGAGGAGTTCAGAAGGCAGCTCTCAGAACTTTAGGCGATGGTTGTCAACACTAGAAATGCCAATGAATAGGAAACGGTGCCAGAGGACGCCAATCCGCCCAACGGAATCCTGCAGGGAGCACGCATACCAGCGACCAGGGATAGGACGAGCGAATCGGTAGCATGGGCAGACCCCATAGTTCAAGAACGGCATGACGAGTCCACATCGCAAGAAGAGGCGCATGGCGAATCACCGAGTATTTCAAGTGAAATGCAAAGCCTGAGAGATAGGCTGGCCTGGGCAGAAGCTGTATGTCGTGGTATTCGAAACAAAATACAACGTACCAACTCACCCGAACAAGGGCCCCGACCAGGGTATCAGATGAAGAATGCACTGGAGATCGGCGAGCTTAGGCGGATGATGATGAAGACACATCAAGAATACGCCAATATACACTCTGAGCTGCATCGGGCTATATCGACAGCACCACAGATCCAGTGCGTAATAGAGCAGAGACGACATACACCGTTTACAAGGAGAATCACTGGAGCACAAACCCGTGATATTGGGAAAATTAAGTTCCACATTATGCAGGGAACATAGATCCCATAGTGCATCTCAAGTCATTTCGATTAGCCGCAGATAGATCCCACCTCGAAGGGGAGGAACGAGATGCAGGCTTCTACAGGTTCTTCTCCGAGAATCTCGTTGGACCCGCTTTGGACTGGTTCTCGACACTACTGAAGGAATCCATAGACAGATTTGAGCAGCTTGCCGAGGTGTTTTTAAAACACTACTCGATCTTCATAGAGAACATGACCACCATCAAAAATCTACTTAATCTAACCCAGATAAAGTTCGAACCACTGTGTGATTACATAGCGGGGTTCAAGGAAATGAAGTCAAGGAGCATCAACGCCCCAGACGACATGGCCCTGATTGCGCTCAAAAGAGAAATATGGCAGGCTTCAGCATTCAGCCAAGATCTGACTGTTCGGCCTCCCAGCTCGTTAGACGACGCACTACATATAGCGGCCAACTTCATTAATTGGGAAGAGCAGAGGTTCAAACTCAGACGCCATGAAGAAACCGAAAGTGCTTTGAAAAGAAAGTAGCTGTGAAAATGCAGTCGGTCAAGAGCAAAGTCTAGAGTAACAGCCGACCGCAAAATGATAAGACTGTAACCGGTCGTCACTTGTTTTTGGTTGGAAAGTTCAAGAACAGAAAACCTCTGGACATGTTAAAGTTCTGTGACTACCATCAAACGCACGAACACACCTTGGAGGAATGTAAGGTAGTGCAATGGCTTAATGAATAAGGGAAATGGAAGGAAGAAATGAAGAAAGTATGGAAGAGCGAAGGAGAGTACCGCAAAAAGGATAGGTGCCCGACTAAAGAAGAAGAAACCGTCAAGGAAAACAAACAGCCCACAAAACCCCGCATTGACGTCATAATCAGAGGATCGAGCCTATGCAGAAGCTCCATAAATTCTATAAAAGCGCATCAGCGAAGAGCGGAAGCGTGACCTATAAGTTTGAGAACAAGTCAAAAGAGCGATACCAGGCTGACTATAACCTTTCGAGAAAGCAAGAACGCCTATCTCGATAAACCCCATGACGACACGCTCATAATCGAGCTGGATGTCGGCGGACTAGAATTAGCAAGGATACTAGTCGATACCAGAAGATCCGTCGACTTGCTGTTCTATAACGCATTCAAGAAGATAGGGATACAAGATAGTAAGCTTGTAGGAGGAAAACGACCATGACAGGCTTCTCTGGCAACACTACAACAACCATGGGAATGATTCAATTGCCGGTAAAAGCATCGAGAATATGGAAAGTAACAAACTTTGTGGTAATCGATCGACCAGCTCCGTTCAACTCGATCCTGGGAAGGCCATGGCTTTACGCAATAAAAGCAATAACATCGACATACCACCAATGCATAAGATTCCCAACACCAAATGAAGAGGGAGTGATATACAACAGTCAGGGCGCATCACAACAGTGCTACCAAGAGAGTTTCAAGCGAACTCGAGGAGAAGCATTATAGCAATTAACCAATGATGGATCAATTGCTAACTGAATGACGGAAGACCTTGCCAACCAGAGGCTAGATGAGGTCAAAACCATGAAAATAGCGCCTGACTCCAATCATCCTGTGAGGGAGCTAAGTATCGGAGCCAATCTCGATCCCAAAATCCGGCAAGAGCTAGAAAATTTCCTCAAGGAAAACATGGCGACGTTCTCCTGGACACCTCAAGACATGATAAGAATCAGTCCCCCCAGTGACAACTCACGAGCTTAATGTCGATCAAACTTATAAGCCCGTGAAGCATAAGCGCAAAAAGCTTGGACCAGATAAAGCGAAGGTGGTTCGCGATGAGGTCGAAAAACTATTGAAGATGGGATCAATCAGAGAGGTTAAGTATCCTTAGTGGCTGGTGATATACATCATTTTTATCGGTTTAAATCTCATTAATTTGCATATTTTCAGATTTTATATTTTCTTTGTAGAGTCTTTTCAGGTGGAAAACAGGTTAAAATTCAGATTATGCCCTTAAAGCTTGGCCGAAGATGAATTAGAGCAACGTGTGGAAATTCAGAGTCTTGATCGATCGATCACTACACTTGATCGATCAATCCTCGTTTGTTCGAAAAGAGACACGCTTGATCTACTGATTGACCAACACCTATTGAAGGTCGAGCAATTGGCCTTGATCGATCGATCGATCAACAAAGCTGACAAGGACATAAACCTAATTTTCCTATTTTTGCACCTAAGTTTTTAGGAACTATATAAGACAAATTTTCATTATGTTTTAGAGGGAGACTCATTACGTGAGAATAACCTGTATTTGAGATTTTGGGAGAGAGATTTCGATCCTTACACCATTGGAGAAGAATCCCGAACCCTCTTATTTCATTACAATTTACTTTTATGTTTTTATAATTTGCAATATAATATTCTTCTTCTTCTTCACCATGTCGGAGTAGTTCTCCAATCAAGTTTAGGATCTTCTAGGGTTACATGGAATTTATGAATCAGGAACTAATAAGAATTGCTTGATGTGTTCTCCACCTAATTGATATACTTAAGGCTTAGATTAGAGTAGCTAACTAATCTATGAGTTTAGATTACCTAACACTCCAAAAGCTTGTTAGGAAATTGGATCCTTTTTAGGTGAGCAATTAATCCTTAACCGCGATAGCTGATGTTAAGGTTGATTGTGAACTTATCAGACCTGATCGATAATGCATATTACTTTCCTGGTACCAATGAGAGTTAGGACCACTAGGTTGCTAGATATAGTGATCAATACCACGATAGTGAGTTGGTTATAAATTTATGTCTGAGTTAAGATTGTTGAATCAATGTTACCTGAATAGTTTCCTAGTTCAAATTCCTTGTCTCCTGAAGAATTTCCTAAGCTTGGTGTTCTAATCATTTATTGTTAATTGTTAATTCTGTTTTGGATTTAGTTTACCAACAACTTTCTATTGTCTTAGCTCTAATTTGGTTTCTGAATTGATAGTGTGGTAACTTGGTCCTTGTGGATACGATCCCTAGATTACTACTCGATTTGCTATATACTTGTAGTAGATAGCTTAGGGTTAAAACCTGATACGCGTCAGCTGGCAAAACCAGTAGTGGTGCACAAGAAGAATGGAAAATGAAGGGTATGCATAGATTTAACCGTTCTCAACAAGGCATGCCCCAAAGACAGTTATCCGCTTCCTTAGATCGACAAAGTGGTGGAATCGACCGTAGGCAACCAACTACTATCCTTCATGGATGCCTTTTCTTGGTATAATTAAGTCTTCATGCACCCGGAGGACGAGGAGAAAATATCCTTCATAACCGAGCAAGGGACGTACTGTTATCGAGTGATGCCGTTCGGGCTCAAGAACGCTGGCGCTACCTACCAACAGCTAGTGAACTTAATGTTTGCCAAAGAATTAGGAAGCACCATTAAAGTATACATTGACGATATGCTAGTAAAGTTGGTAGACGCAAAATATCATGCATTCTTAGAGCTCGTCAAAAATATGGCATCGTAATTCGAAAGATTCGAGCTAGAGAGAATTCCATGGGCATAGAACACGGCGGCAGACGCCTTAGCAGTGGTTGCCTCCACGTTGGAACCTCTTATTAGACGAGTAGTTCCAGTAGAATATTTGGAAAAACCCAGCATTGAGACAGCCAGAATAGTGTTAGCTGTAATGCAACAAGAAGAAGACAACGACAAACAAGTACACAAAGCCAAAATCACCGCGCCCCCAAACTAGTGGGTTCCTATTAAAAACCACATATCCGATGGGTCACTCCACAAGACCGATGGGAAGCACGAAAACTAAAGATCCAAAATGCACGATTCTGCATCATAAATGGACGCCTGTATAAAAGTAGTATAGTAGGACCCTATCTCCTATGCACAACCAACGACGAAGCGGCCCAAGTAAAAGCAGAAGTTCACCTTGGAGTTTGCAAAAACCACTCTGTTGGGCGCACATTGGCGTTTAAAGTCAAAAGACAAGGATATTACTGGCCAACAATGGTAAAAGATTGTGAAGACTACTCAAAACAATGTCAGAAGTGTTAGCGACAGCTCTGTCTATACACGCACCAAGCAAAAAATTGGGCAAATGGTGATCCCGTACCCTTTTATGTGCTGGGCAATGGATATCGTTGGTATGTTAGAACCATCAGGAAAGAAGCGTTTTTGCTTCATCTTAATTATAATGGATTACTTCACTAAGTCGGTCAAAGTAGAGCCATTCCAAAAATTAACCGGACCCCAAGTAGGAGAGTCCATCTGGAGAAACATCGTCTGTAGGTTTGGAATCCCTGGTGAGATCGTGACCAACAACGGAACAACCTTGTGTCAGGTTAAGAACTTATGCGAGGAGCTTCAAATCAGGCTGACTTCATCAACACCACGCTACCTCCAGAGGAATGGCCAAGTAGATGCTAAAAACAAGATAATACTTTTGAATCTGAAAAAAAGATTAAGCTCAAAACAATCATCATGATCAGATGATTTACAGTGAGTAATTTGGGCCTTCCGAACCACCCCATGAAGAACAACGTAGGAAAGTCCATTCTCGTTAGCTTACGGAGTCGAAGCAATGGCACCGGCTGAGCTCAGCGTCCCAAGTCTACGAAGGGAAATGATCGAAGAAGCAAGCATCAACAATGAGTTACTGGAAGATCATGTCGACACCATAGACGAGAAACAAGACCAGGCTGTGCTGAGAATGCAAAATTATCATCAAGTAGTGGCCAAGTTCTATAACTCAAATGTAAAAACACGCAGGTTTAAGGAGGGAGACTTGGTCCTAAGAAAAGTTTTCCAAAACACAAAAGAGATAAACGCCAAAAAATCAGGGACGAACTAGGAAGGACCGTATTAGGTCTTGAGTGTACTAAAAGACAGAGTTTATCGACTACAGGACCCCATGATGGGCAAGGCAGAGATAAGGCCTTGGAACATTGTGAATCTGAAATTCTATTATGTTTAATGTAAAATTAAAGAACTACGCAAGGGCTTGATTCCGATGGTGGAATACGTAGGCAACTCGTATATAGACGAGTCCAACCCCTTCTTACGAAAACCTCTTTTCCTTTTCTGGATGATAGATAAAATAAATACAAAGAAAGCAAAGCAAGAAAAGTAAGAGTCATAATTACATAGACCCCAGACTGAAAAGGGGAAGCATCCAAGGTTAAGTCTTAAATTAAAAGAGAAAAAGCAGAAGAAGACAAGGAGCAGAAACAACGAAAGCAGTTTAACCTTGATTCTCCTCCATGATGTTGTTCGCAGTAGTGACATGAGCTTCATCATCAGCAGCTTCACTAGCGGCAGGGACTTTGGGCTTGATGGGCGCGGTTGCAGAATCACAAGTTAGAGAAGAACCTTCGATAAAGTAGCTGGCGGGGTTGACTGATGGAGTCTCAACCAAGGTCTTAACCCCGGGGAACAAATCTGGGAAGGGTAACTCGTTCACAACCAGATTGGACTCCTCCTTGTACTGCGACCTCGCCAAAGCCAATTTCTCCAGAAGGGACGCCCTTTCATTAGCAGCGTTAAAATGCTCAGACTTGAAATCCACAATAAGCATGAGGTTTTATTCGAACTCGCGGATATTAACACTCACCAGCTACTCCTCTTCCTTTCAAGACCACTTCCCGCAAACATAATCGAGCACTTCGCACCAACGGGAATCAAGAGCCTTTTTCTCCTCCTCCAAGGTGTGAACCCGAGCGACAATATCGCTGTTACACGTCGTCAAAATTTCAATCTCTCGAGTCATCACCTCCTTCTCCCCAGAGATGGCAGAGAGCGGGGAAGCAAGTTCCCTTTTTTCGACTCTAGAGACTTGATCTTCTCGCAATATCGAGTCCGATCACCTTTTAGAGTCTCCTCAAGCTTAGAGTACGAGGACTGGAGATGCTTAAACTTTTTGTTAGTAAGAGAGTTCATAAGCTTTGTTTCCAGAGTAAAAACAATATTCTTCATCTCCTTAGTCGCCTAGACAATATTATAGATCTCATCACCACACATCACCGAAAATTAAAAAAAGGGAAAGGGAGTCACGTACTCGAGTTTGGAGTGCAAGGGCGGCCTCAAACTTATCTTGCTCAGACATTTGATCCACGAAAGAGACCTCGTTAGCGTTCAAGAAAACAAAGGTCTTGGGCTGGTGCTCGCTCGTGTATCGATCCAGGTTGATAGGAGAAGAGCTCAAACGTGAAGCACCTGAGAGAGAAGGTCCAGTCTGCTTATCACGACGAGATCGTTTAGCAGGAAGAAGAGCATCGGAATCCGAGGTAGGAGGAAAAGAGGGAGGAAAAGGGGGAGGAAGCTGGGAAACAGCCTCTGTCCCCTATAACCGAAAGCTACCGTCCTGCCCAGACTTCTCCTCCTTGATCATCCTCTTCCTCTTAGGAGCTAAAATAGGCATGCTCGCTGATTTGGAAGATCGAGTCATACAAGAAGAAGAGGCGCGAGCACAATTGGAAGACTCAAAAGGTTGTTTAGCTACACACCATAATTCCATCAATCTATCTCCTGCGAGGAAAGATCGGTGCAGAACAAAGACTCATCCCTCTTCATGACAACAGTCATACTCGGAGCCACAACTCAGTCAAGAACCACGAGGACAAAGATATTAAGCGTTCCTTGGTGCCCAAGCTCGCACAAGGTCTCCGAGGGAAGCTTCACTCACCGCCTGGTTGACTAACTTAAGTTGGTTTGACCATTAGGATTATGAGAACGACCCTATAAATACCCCTCTAATGACCCTCTTATCATTATCTGATGTTTAGCCGAAAAAATACTCTCTCTTTTATTGTTGTTTTCCTTTAAGCTTGTTTTAAGGTTAGTACTCTTTAATGGTTATCAATGGAATGATTTAGTATATAGCTTATTAGCTTCATCCTTTCTTCTTGCAATTTTAGCTTCTTTACCTTAATTATGCAATCAAAATCTACCATATTCCTCACCCCTCTTAAAATGAGGAGAAAGTAGATCCCTTTGGATCTCGAGGATGGAGAGATCGGAGGTAAATCCATTGATTCCCTCGCCTAGCTAACCGATCATAACGCCGATATCTTCTAGTAAGGGCAAGCTTAATGCTGATCTCTTACTGATCAGTTGAGATCTGATTTCTGCCATGACCAAAGGCTAGCGTGGACGGAAATAAAGGCCCTGATCCTTACTAGAAATGGCTTGATCCGCTGAAGAGAGATGTAGAATGTGGATCGACCATTAAATGATTTGGGCAAGGCTTTATGCGTCCGGTTTGGCAAAATCACGATGAGAGTCGGAATGGATCAGCTGATCCGGATCAAGATCCTCACCGCGAGAATAGGCCGATCTAACCAATCTCCCGGTCTAGAGATCGATCAAAGAATACGGCAAGTGGGATCGGCGAGTTTACCACCGATCAACCTCCCAAACCTCTTGATCCTTCCTTCTAGCATTGCTTAAACCCTTATTTTCATTTTGTACTCTGTTTTTGCATCATTTCTCTGGTTTTGTTATTTTAAATTCTGTTTTATTTTTGTCTCTAGCTTATTTTGCCATTTGTGATAGTTTTGCTAGTTTAGTATTTTTTAGAGTTTATCATTGTGACAGGATGTTAGATTGACTTGAACTAGGATTTGGTATTAGATAGATTGCTTGCAAGCATTTCTGAGTATTGGTTCGACAAACCCACTCTACTCACCACCATACTCTATGATTTGATAGAAAAACCGCAAAAAGTCTTTTATCAGTCTCTCCAATTTCGGATGATATAGCTGGGATCGAACTCTCCAATCGCCACCGGGGAAAGTTTGAAGAGAAAAATTTTGGCATCCAATGCGTATTTTTACTAGGGATACCATCGAGAACCCTACATGGTCGCGGTTGGAAAGGTACACCGTTCTTAGAACCGGGGTTCCGCTTTACAATGTAGAAGCAAAGAAGCTTGTAGGCTCCAATCGAAACATCAGCCTCGACACCTCGTACCAAAAGAGCAAGGACGATACGAAGGAATGACAGACACATTTGAGCAAATGAAAGATTTAAAGAATGAAGGATCGAAAAAAGAGAACTTGGAATCTGAAAACGAAGGTGGCAGTCGGAGAAATATATGGCATAGGCGCTAAACCACCCCGGCAGAGCATCCTTAGGAGACTGACCCTCGCTGGCCATCTGAGTAGCGATACCATCCAGAAAGTTGTAAAGCCTCCGAAGGTCATCGAGTCCCGCGGCATCTAACACTCGTGATTTCTTCTGCATGGAAACCCTCGATCTGACCGACTGTTTCCGGGAATCATCAAAAATAGTATTGGAATCATCACAGTAATTAAAAGAGGGAGAATGAGAAGTAGAAGTAAGAGGTCGAGTGCTCGATTCAGCAGCCATGAAGTTTCCAGAAGAAAAAGTAGAACGAGAAAAAAAGTTCATACACAACAAGCAACGAAGGCAAAAAAACTATCAAAAATCGCGAATTCGAAACAAATAGCAAAAGGAATAGAAAATACCTGTTAAAAATGTTGGCCACAAAATAACTAAAACCAGGAAGAGGAGAAGTTTTAAAACTCGCAAAAGCCCACAACCGGGAGAGTCGGTAAATGTCAAACTCTAAAGAAAATCTAAACCGTTCAAATCAAAAAAGAAATTTGAATAAATGGTCGAGATTGTCCAATAAAAAAGAACGGACGAGTTGAGCTCATAACTAGCAAGCTCGACAAAATAAGCCGGGACTACCCAAAAGTAACCTCGCACCAAATTCATCAAACGGGATAAAGCGTAAACGACGAAGGGGATTCAATTAATGAATATAAATCTCGTGAAGAAAGACGAGGTGATCCCCACAACAAAAGAAAACTGGTCAGAAAAATATGAAAAAGTGCGCCTTGAAGAAAACAAGTACTCCCTCCGTTTCAATTTATAAGGCTTTTAAGCTTTTTTCACAAAGATTAAGAAACATATTAATTGTCTCTTAAAAACTATTTGAATATTTAATTTAAATTCAATCTAACCAATCATAAATGATTATGCAAAATATTAAAGATCAAATAATATTAACTTTATTAAATTTTTGCCTAAAACTATGCAAAACACCTTATAAATTGAAACAAAATAAAAATCTTAAAACCCCTTATATATTGAAACAGAAGAAGTAACAAATAAGCAATAACAATAGAATAATCAACAAACTGGTTCAGAGTTCAAAAAGGAAACAAAAAAAAGGGTGCATAAAGCGACCAAAGTGCATAAGAAACAAAAAATAGAGGCAGCAAAAGAGAAAAAAAATCTTTTTAAGAAATGCTTGGGCCTCCTTCCGGCGCAGTGATAGGTTTGCATCCAACGTCGGTGTCCGGGTCCTCCTCAGAATATGAAGGAAAGCATTCACGTCCAGAGCTAAGGTCGGACACATCATCAACACCTTCCTCGAAAGCCTCGAGAGCAAGACGATCCTTCTCAGCGGCCACAGAGAAGCTATCAAGGGTTGGGACACCAGACTTCATTTCGACAAAGAGCTCAGAACGAATAGCAGCCCATGACTTGACGACCCGGTAATTCGAGTGCCTCTTCAAAAGCTAAAACTTCTCCCAACCTCCGGCTAGATGCATCTTGTACCTCCTTTTAAAAATGGTGGACCTCTTTCGAACAGCACGAGCCGCAGCCCTATCACAAGAAATATTCCATTGGTGACGTTCAAGGCCCAAGGTCTTTGTGATATAGTCGGCTTCTCAACGGGTAGAGGCCAGCTTCCTTTTCGTGCTATCCACATCAGCCCAAAGCTTGGCGATCTCAGCATCCCGAGCAACCAACAAGTCATTCAGAATCTTCATCGAGTCCGACAAAACATGAGAGGATGAGCCCGCAACATTCGGGAGAGCATTAGTCAAGGACCCAGATTCAAAACCTTTTACCAGCCTGTTAACCACGACCATAAACTATAAAATAAAATGAAACAGTCACAACCGTAGTTAGGGGAAACAAAGAAGAAAGAACAAGATGCAAAGGATTACCATCCCAAAAACGCCAGCGAGCTCAATGTAAGCATTTTTGGAGGCCATGCTATCCAAAGAAGGGAGGACATGACCCCGAGAAACCAAGTGATAAAGGAGCTCAGACAGTTTTTGCGGATCCTTAAAATCGGATGGTCGCGGGTGTGATTAAACGACCAAGAGTGATGAGGATTCCCAGAGGTTGAGCTCAGAGCATCACGAGCTCGCTTCACAGGTCGCTCACCGCTAGAAGGCGAAGGACGAGGATATATGGCTTGGCTCGAACAGGTTTCCTTGCCGCTTTTACGACTTACCAAAAACTCAGCCTCGGGAGTCGAGTTAACAATATCAAGAAGGATCTCAACATCCCAAGCGGGAGATCCCAAAGAATCACCACCTCGTTGATGGCTCGAGACATCGTCCCGGATAGACGCCCCTGATTGATGTTGAGAATCTAAACAAAGGCGACTACAACCTAATTCGACCAAGGGAAAGCAAATAGAGGTAAAGAAAAGTGGGACTGACCAGCGCACGCAGAAGAACCGGCTCGACCAAAACGATGAGATGAGGGAGATCCAACCATCGGGTACGTTAGAAGAATGACCGTCGATAAGGCACGAAGAATCCTCTCTGGGTTGAACAAGCTCCAATGGCAACCGGCTTCCTTGAACCTCTCGATCAGGGTGGACAACTCTTCAGCAAATAAAGTCGGCTCGTGAGAAACTAGGAATATAAAAAAAAATCTAAATAATATGTCATCAGCACGTACTAAAGAAGAATCTAGACTGAATCACTATTCTAAGGAAATCTAGACTGCAAGCAGAGTCACTAGAATCAAGCACTTGGTCAGAAGGGAAATTCTTGATTGACTCTGGGTAGAGGTTGAAACAGAAAGATTTTTCAGACCATCCGTATTGACGAATGAAGAGGCCCTCAAGAAACTTGGCACTAGGATTGGGATAAGTGTAAAAAACTGGCCAAGGTCCAGCCAGTGAACAGAAAAGAGTTGGAGGAAAACCCTCAGAGAAAGCGTCTCGCCGACTTCGCGCGCGAGAAGCAGAAATGCAAGCATAGAACAAAAAGATTTGGAACGACGTGTCTAAATGAAAGACTCAACGAACTAAGCAAAAACAGTAAGGGTTCATGAATAGGAAATGAAAGGTGACAATCCACAAAAAAAGCGGACGAAATTAAAGCATACTCTGGAAGAAAGGTTGGAGGCAACCGAAGATCAACCGCATCAGGAACCTGATACCAAAACCTAAACGCCTCTAAGTCAGTCGCCAAAAGAAGAGGGTGACGAGACGATGAACTGCGGGAAGCACCGGCGGAAGAACGGTCCTTCTTTGACAAACGATCAGAAGAACCAGCGATAGAATGAGCCTTCGACGATGAAAGATTACCAAACGATATGCGAGGAGCCATGGTCACATCAGTAGAGAATTCGGAAATGGCAAAGAAAGATGGAAAAGAGACAGTAAAGAGAAAAGAGTAGAAGTTTTTGCAAAGACGGAACTGAAATAAAAGTAAAGAGGGAAATAATAGTTGAAGAAATATGAACAGTCCTACCTTGGAAACCATAAACGCACGAGCTCAACATCAGTAATGGCAACAACTTTAAAGACGTGCACCCTGAGAAATTCGAGATCACGATCAGTTGAGGGAAAAAAAATCACGGAAATAGGAATTAAAATCTCCTCAAAATCTCTTTGATTTGCTAATATTTTGGGAGCAAATGGTGATACCCAAAACAGTAAGATCCATTGGATTGAAGCCCATAATAGAACTCAACTCAAAGTGAGTTCGTAACAAGCAAGTCACCTCGTCGCCAATGAAACGAGGTGAATCACGAGCAAAATAGGCGAGCTAGACGATATTTATGATGATTGATATAAAAACACGGGATTGACGAAGTGAGCCAATCACGAAAAATTATCAAAAAAAAGAAACATCAAGCCAATCAATATTTATGGGGATTGATCTAATAAACCGAAATCAGCGGGCTGTTTTACAATAAAAGAAGAAGAATCGAAGCAGCAAGCCAATTCTAACTCTCAATGATAATATACTTCTAAATTGCAATACATTTTATTTGTAATTCTTAAATTAAATAAATAGTTAAAGGATCAACAATATACATATTTGAGTTTTTATTCGGTCAATTATCCCTTTTCTGCTTCCTTTTCTCTTATATATCTTTTCTCAATCTTTGACTTCCTCTCGTTCATGCTAAAAGACACTATTGCCCTCAGTCTTATTCACAACGGCCGTGTTTTTCTTTTTGTCGCTGCATCAGCAATCAAAATTAAAAAAATACTAATAACTTTACAACCACGTGAAATTTAATGCAAATACAGAAAAATGTAATTGTGCAATTATTATTACAGTCATCATTTTATTTAGCGACACCGGCGACACCGTCTTCTCTTCATTAAAGAAATGCAGCGGCTGCTTTTCTTCTTTTTACCATCTCTTTTGTTTATAATGATGTGTAAAATTTGATCGCCGACTGCTGTCGCAGCGACATTGTAAAGAACAAGAACAACGTTTCAAGCCAACATCCATTCACCTTTCTGCCTATGGAAAACTAAATTGAGTCAGTAAATGTTGANTGTTGGAATTAATCAAGTCTTCATCATATTTTATACGAAGCCTTTCGTATAATATCTTTCGTATAGTATAGTTCGTATAAACTATAGTTTCATATATTATAATCGAATAGGTTTATATATATAGATGTAACCGAATGTGTGTGTTGTTTTATAAGGTTGTGTCTTTAGGTTTAGAAGACATAACCATTGACGAAAGTGTGTGATTGTAAACATATATACTCAGATTTTATGATTAATAAAGTGTGGTTTTTGGTTTTACAAAATCGTGCAAGTAAAAAAAACAGAGAGATATCGTTATCTTAAATAACGAACAAAAACCAGAGATAGAGAAACGAGGAAGAAGAAGAGTGTTTTCGATTTGGAGAGAAAAAGAGAGAAAA
>OVBA01002398.1:0-34767 GCA_900406435.1 Lepidium aucheri | reverse complement strand
AATTATTTATTTTTTAATTTTAAATTATAAAAATAATTAAGGAGTAGACTTACTTTTTACTCAGAGGGTATATATGTAATTGCGCATCTGTTTTTTTTGTTTAGTCATGTAGTNGTAATTGCGCATCTGTTTTTTTTGTTTAGTCATGTAGTGCAAAATAATAAATTCACTACCCTGATGAGTTACTTTTGCAATAAAATTCAAAAAATGTTAGTTTTTGTATTTAATTTGAAATTTTGGGTTATATTTTTCATTACCCCTATTTTAAAACCAACGAAAATAAAATCTTAATTGATTAAAGATTTTTATAAAAACCATTGAAAATCAAATTTTATTTGGTTAGAGATTACCAACAAAAATAAAATCTTAATTGATTAATGTTTCTTTTTTAAGAAAAGAAATTCAAATCTTAATTGGTATGAAATTCTTTTTAAAATTAACAAAAATCAAATCATAATTAGTTGAAGTTTCCTTTTTAATTGAATATTTTTATTGAAATCTATTAAAAAAATAATTCGTTTTTAAAAATAATCTTATATAAAAAAAGATAAATTATTTAGTTTAAACAAATTAATCAATCAAAACAAATTTAGGGACTCTAAATCTAACTATTGAATAAAATATAAGAAATTTTGTTAATTATTGAATTAATGATATTATCCTAATTTAACAAACGAACTCTGTTTAATTAAGGATCTTATCATAATCTTAACTAACTTATTTTTTAAAATAACTATAACTAACAAAATCAAATTAAGGTTCAAAAATACAACCAATCAAATTAAGGTTCAAAAAAGTAACCAAATCATAAATAAAATTTCTATTAACGAAATAAAAAAAATTATTGCTAGAAAGAGATAAAGATAAGACCAGATCATGTGACAAATTATCTAAACAAATTTTACTCAGACAAATTAATTAGTTAAAATAAATCGACCAATCAAAAAATCTAAAATTTAAAATCTCTATTATTTTATTACAAAGATACGGAAAACCTTACTGTTACTTATTCAATATTATCAAGAGATATTTTTTAATTTATTATAAAATATATGAATCTGTTAACGCTCTCAATATAATATTTTTTGTTGTTTTTTATTGCGTTGACCAATAATATTTAAATTAAGTTTCTTATTAAAATCCAAAAAAAACTATTTGTTAAAACAAACAAAATCGTATTAAGGTTCTTATCAAAATCTTAACAAAATAGTTATTTTTAAAAAACCAATGAAAATCAAATCTTAATTGGTTAAAGATTTCTTTCTTAAACCAGCAAAAATCAAATTTTATTTGGTATTTCTAAAATAACAAAAATCAAATTTTAATTGGTTAAAAAAAATTTAACAAACAAAATCAAATCTTAAATGTTTAAATTTTTCTTTTTAATTATATCTTTTTATTGAAATCGAATCAAAAGAAGTAATTAAATTCTAAAATAATATTATCTAAACAAAAAGACAAGTTAATTAATTTAAACAAATTGACCAATCAAAACAAATCAAGAGATTTAAAATCTTTATTATATTAAATCATTTGAGAATTGTGATAATTGTCCTAAGGTAGGTCTTAAATGGATTTTATTTATAAGTTTTCCTATTAGGATTAGGAGGATTGTTTTTAATATATATCGATTAGGATTAGGAATATAATTATTCAAAAGATTAAACTGTAATCGAATAATTTCAAAGATAATCTCAAAGTAGGCAAGATGTGATAATAATAATCAGAATATAATTAATTAATTAAGAATATTTAATCTAGATAATATAATTAACTAATTAGTTATAGAATCTTATCAGAATATAATTGTGTGACAAATATTATGTGAAATATTTTCTAGTATCAATACAATCTAATCCAAAACCGACAATATAACACGGTATTTAATTTAATGATATGCTTTTATTATATAAGAGATTTGGGTGACATTAAAAGTATTTAAAAATTTATAAAGGGAATTCAAATCAAAAACATTTTCTCCAATCCGACTTGTGACTTGTGAGTGGTCCTGCATAAGGCTCAATGCCTACGTGTTCCTAGTTTTGAAGCCTAATTCACCTCAAGAATGCAAAGAAACTGGGATTTTACGACTTGAACCCTCACAACACTTCAATGGATTCTCCCATTTCTCTTTTTTGGAAGCAGACTTGTTCTTTTAGTTTTTGTAAGTTACTATACTCTAGCGGGTAAAAATTAAACTTGAAACTGAATCATAAATTAGATTATCTTAATTTCTAGACTGAAAGCAACTCGACGACTTTCTCTAGTCTTTATACTCTGATCTTCTATGATTGCACACTAATTATTACTTTATTATCTATATCTGTACACTAAAATATCAAAATCACAACCAGGAACGTTTAATCCGGACAAATTCTGTTTGGTTCAGATCTAATTGATTTATCCTGATTCAACAGCCTTCTCACAATGAGAAACATGAGTGAATTTGGGTAAGGAACAACAATTTTCTTTCTTTTTGATTTATTTTAGTATAACAAGGTAAAATCTAGAATAAACAAATTTTAAAATTATAATTAATCAATCCTAACTATAATTTGATGGAGAACAAAAATCCCAACATACAAGAAAAAAAAATAACATAAAAATTCTTTGGTGTAGTAATAATGTTGTGAGTTGATGCATCTTGAACAAAACCGTTTCCCTCATCGCCATTTCTCCATCTCTCTCAAAACTCACAAGCATCCTCAACTTCTAAGCACATTAGATATTCAGGCTAAACCAGAGCGGTCATTTAAAATAGGCAACGATCTTAGTTTTCTAAATGAGAAGGGCCAAGTGGTCATCTTTTACCTTTTCATAGGTCTATTGGGACTCTCAAGCCATCATGAGCCAGTTTTACCGGAATCCCTTCCCTAGCAAACCAAAACATTGCACCAATTAAGTTTATGGATTCTTTATCTTAGTCATGTAATTATGGGTTTCTCATGGTTTCTTACCTTTTAGACCATTCTTCAAGAAACTCATTGTCCTTATGGTGATCAAACTCGTGAGTCATTCCGATTAGAAGAGCCCTTTTCGGACTCAGTCTTTTTATCGTGTTCAGTGTCTACAGTAAACAAAAGTAAGCATACAAAAACCATATACACGCACACACACAAACACACACTCTTTCAAAGATATGGGATGCTAGAAAAGAACCTGCGGAAAACATAAGTGGGTGTTGTGGGAGCCTGTCTGCAGTCAAATGAAAATGAAAGGGAAAGAAAGTGAAAACATAGCTCAAAGTAAACACAAAAGTTCCTGAGTAAAGCATAAGGATGATCTGTGTTACCTTATATAATGTATCCAAGATGAGGAGATCCAATTGTCCACCACCAGATTTTGATATAACTGTATAATGCAAAGGCAAATGAAGTCTGATGCATCATCTTCGAAAATATCAAAAATGCAAACGCACTGAGCAACTTGTTAACACTTACCATACTCTGTGTTTGGAGGAAAGCGTGATACATCGGATATATACGCCACTCTTGATTTTTCACCAAAAAGGAAACCAAGACAGACATAGTCTTCTCCATGCATCACCTACGGATAAATAGGAGTGAGACTCCACATAGATCAGCAGCGAGATATAATTCACTACTAGTTCTATAAAGGCTTAAAGAAACTTACTGGAAGTGGTGTGAACGATAAATCTGAAGCTACAAATGGCTTCTCGCAATCTTCTTCAATGATTCTCCAATCCAGCTGTGCTACTCGTCTAACTTCTTGGCCTTCTTTAAGTTTCTTCTGAACCAAATACGGGAACTTCACAGCAAGACTGTTTTCAGAAAAAATTAAATTTTCCAAAGATCAAATTAAATTTTCCAAAGATCATGACGATGTTATTACCTGTCCATAGCATATTGACTGTCGAGACTAAAGCTTCAAAGTCTAAAAGGTCAAATTAAATTTTCCAAAGATCATGACGATGTTATTACCTGTCCATAGCATATTGGCTTACGAATATTGGAGTAGGATCTATATCATTAGTAGGACTAAATGGTTGTACCGATCGTATATCATCCAGGCCAAGTACTGCATCAGCATGTTCATGAGTCAAAATTATCTGCAGTACATGGAAAAAAAATTAGTCATCCTATTCATTGAGAGCTCGAGATTGCGACCCAAAGATTTAAAATTTGGTTCATGTTAGCTTCGTAATAAAGCATCCCGGAAAACGGAGATCTCAATGTAGACATAAAATAGGAAGACTTCAGAGTGATAAAATTTCATTACGACTTACGGAATCAACTTGAGGAATCTTGTGAAGTGTAAACCAACGAAGGACTTGTTCCCTGAATGTCTTGCCAACATCGATTTGAATGTATTTATGCTTGCCATCACTATGGCAATAATCAATGAGCAGTGAAGTATTCCCCCTGCCAAAAGCACAACATATCTTGCAATGAATTTTTCTACAGGAGAATTCAGCTAATACGGTGGATCTACTCAAACGCCACACATAATCTTAAAGGCTACATATGATGCAACTCGACCATGGATCAAAGTGGAACATAGATTAAAGTAACAAAACTAAGTGAAACCAACTCCCCTATGAAACAAAAGAAAAAGTGAACTGAAATCGATTCGAGCTCCAGTTAAACAAGAATAGTGAAAAGGAAGAATCCCCAATCCCAATCTTACGGAAATCGAAATAAGTTCAATCTCATATAAAAAAAACATCAATTACAAATATCCACTGCATCATAGATTCACGGAAGAAAAACCCTAAATCACAACTCCAACAATCAGAAAAAGAATTCGGAGTCGCATTGCAATAACCAGAGAATCAAATTTTAAAAAAAAACGACGGAAAACAAGTGAATGTACCTGTAATTAGGATTCCTCTCAGGAGGGATCGAAAGAGACTGCGAGCAAACAAAGCAAGGACTACCGGATTGCTGGATCAAGCACATTGCGTTAGGTACTGCGCTCGAACATCCCGTTCCGAGGAATATCAGAGCCGATCCATTACGATCAGAGGATACGGAGCCGTTCTCAGTCGGAATCGAACCGTCCATCATCGGCGAAGTCAGTATCTCTACGTGTATATATAGCAGTGTCTATATATATATATATTTATGGAATATACTGACGAAGGAGGAATCTCGAGTGGAAGGTAAGATGGTAAGAGAAAAGTATCGACGACGCAAAGGTACAAGACGGAGAGAAAAACAAATATGGTTTGGTATAATTAATATATATGTAAATCTCAGTTTTTCTGTGTTTGGTGCTTGCCACGTGGCGAAATCTTAACGGCTCTTTGAGGGAAATTAGGAATTATGTTTCATAGTCTCAACCGATTTTGGTAGGTTTTGGCGTTATGACCCGATGATAAGTCTACCAAAACCGGTTAGTATTTTTTTTCTTTTTCAACCGGTTAGTATTTGTTAGTTGGGTAAAATCAGGTTTTCAATTTATTCCTCTCTTTCAAGCCCACAGGTTTAATTTATTTTCAGTTTTGACTTTTACTTACCTTTAATAGTTTTTTCACCCCAATTTGATGATGTCTCAACTTTCAATTTCAAAATCGCATGGTTCCGTTTGCTTTGCTGTGGAGAGCATTAAGACTGCGTTGAGAAGAACGGAAAAAGCATTGGTGTTAGCTGAGACTTTGAGAAGCTACATATGTGAAGGAGCATCTCGCTACTGTTTTTTTAATTGATGTTGAATTTAAGGATTAATCGGCTTCTTCGTAGACCCTTAATCCGATTTTCACCATGCCCGGTTTCTAATGGCGAAGCTGATACTTATTCGACATCTTCATCGAATAATCCTAACTTTAATCATGGTTTGGGAATGGAAGTTTCTTTTCAAGAAGAAGACCACTTAGGAGAATGGGGTTTCGGAAAGTCATCATCTTTGAGTACTTCGAGCGTCGCTGATGCTGAAGTTGGAGAAATTCGAAGCCCTATGCTCAATAGGTTTGACGAGATAGATGAATTGGAAGAAGATGACGATGTTGAAGAAGAAAATGGAAGAAGTGGAGACGAACGTGGTGATGATGATTTCGCTGTTCTAAAATCGTTTGGGAAGATGCCACAATCACCAGAAGACGTTGGTAGATTCGACGTCGGAGAAGATGAATCCAGGCACCCCTTGGTGAGAGAGATAGGTAGGTTGATTGGCCTCAGGTCGTCTTGGAACTCCAAGCATGAAGCCGAAATGAGGAATCTCCTAAGGAGCCTTAAGCCAACACAAGTCTGCGCTGTTCTACGCTCACAAGACGACGAGCGGGTTGCTCTTAAATTCTTCTACTGGGCGGACCGTCAATGGCGGTATCGCCATGACCCTATTGTGTATTACTCGATGCTTGAGGTCCTTAGTAAGACTAAACTGTGTCAAGGTGCTAGAAGAGTTCTTCTTCTGATGAAGCGTAGAGGTATATATCGAAGCTCTAAAGCTTTTTCGCATGTAATGGTATCATATAGTAGGGCAGGTCAGCTGAGAGACGCATTGAAGGTGTTGACTCTTATGCAGAGAGCTGGAGTTGAACCTGACTTGTTGATTTGCAACACGACTATTGATATATTCGTGAGAGCAAATAGGTTGGAGAAAGCTTTACGTTTTCTAGAACGTATGCAGGTTGTTGGTATAGTGCCAAATGTAGTGACTTATAATTGTATGATTCGAGGTTATTGTGACTTGCATCGAGTTGAGGAGGCAATTGAAATACTAGAGGAAATGCCTAGTAAAGGATGTTTGCCTGATAAAGTCAGTTACTATACCATAATGGGATTTCTTTGTAAAGAAAACTTAGTTGTGGAAGTGAGAAACTTGATGAAGAAAATGACGAAAGAGCATGGTTTGGTACCGGATCAAGTCACTTACAATACTTTAATTCATATGCTCACACAGCATGATCGTGCGGATGAGGCTCTTTTGTTTCTTAACGATGCTGAAGAAAAAGGTTTTTGGATTGATAAGGTGGGTTATAGTGCTATAGTTCATGCACTGTGCAAAGAGGGAAGAATGTCTGAGGCAAAAGATCTGATTAACGAAATGCTGTCGAAGGGGCATTGCCCTCCTGATGTAGTAACTTATACTGCCGTTGTCAATGGCTTTTGTCGTTTGGGTCAGGTGGACAAAGCCAAAAAGCTGCTTCTGGTCATGCAAGCACATGGATATAAACCAAATACTGTGTCTTATACTGCTCTGTTAAATGGGATGTGCCGAACAGGGAAATCGTTAGAGGCAAGAGAAATGATGAACATGAGCGAAGAGCAATGGTGGAGTCCAAATTCTATTACTTATAGCGTAATAATGCATGGGTTGCGCAGGGAAGGAAAACTGTCTGAGGCCTGTGATGTGGTACGAGAAATGGTACTAAAAGGGTTTTTCCCAGGCCCTGTGGAAATTAACTTATTGCTCCAGAGTCTTTGCCGGGATGGGAGAACACATGAGGCCAGAAAATTCATGGAGGAGTGTCTGAATAAGGGCTGTGCTATAAATGTCGTGAATTTCACTACAGTGATTCATGGTTTTTGTCAGAACGATGAGCTAGATGCTGCTCTCTCTGTTCTTGATGACATGTACCTGATCAATAAACACGCAGATGTCTTCACATATACTACTTTAGTTGATGCATTAGGAAAAAAAGGTAGAATATCAGAAGCAACGGAACTTATAAAGAAGATGCTTCATAAAGGTATAGATCCTACCCCTGTTACGTATAGGACTGTTATTCATCGATACTGCCATATGGGCAAAGTTGATGATCTTGTGCATATACTGGAGAAGATGATATTGAGGCAGAAATGCAGGACTATTTATAATCAAGTCATTGAGAAACTTTGTGGTTTGGGAAAGCTCGAGGAGGCAGAAAAACTTTTGGGAAAAGTTCTGAGGACAGCTTCGAGATCTGATGCCAAGACATGTTATGTACTTATAGAAGGCTATCTTAAGAAAGGTGTGCCGCTGTCAGCATATAAAGTCGCTTGTCGGATGTTTAACTGTAATCTGAAACCTGATGTTAAAATGTGTGAGAAGCTTAGCAAAAGGCTGGTTCAGGACGGAAAAGTCGAGGAGGCGGATCAGCTAGTGTTACGTTTGGTTGAGCGTGGTCATATTTTTCCTCAGTCCTCAAAGCAGATGATGGTCTCGTAAATAGTTGTCTGGATCTATATACATTTTTGTTATCACAAACTTCTTGGGTAGACTGTTTGAGGCTTCAAGCAAAGTGATTTCGACTGAATATAATTCTGTCCAGGTGCTGGAAATGATAAATACACGCTGTTGTACTTCTCATCTGGTTAATCAGAGCCCCCAAATCCCAAACGAATCAACTATAGGCTCTCACTCCATTAGCGGCAATGGAATTATTCTTTGGTGCTCTTGGCTTGAGGAAACTGGTTTGAGCATAACCAGTTATCATTTTATTTAACATTTTCCGGTACTTGCTTCTCTACTCACTGTTTTGATTATTATTGACTGAATAAAATCTAGAAATAACCTTCTTGAAAAGGTAAATGTCAAATTATTTTTCATTTCCACAGGGACCATATTTAAGCGACACCTTGCAATTAAAATACTAATAACTCATAATCCTCTTAAGATTTATTTTGGTTAATGCCATGATTGTTTCTTTGCCTTTGTGTTTCTTTGATATACTGATTAGAACATTATAATATGAATAAGCAAACAGAAACACAAAGACAAAATCATGGCTCAAATCATGTTTCTCTCTGTTATTTTACCTAATAGCAAGATTAGAGGTGTTTGACATTTTACAGCTCACACTGCTAATTGATCATTCTGGGGAGTGATTTTGTTATAGACCATGATATTTTGTTGGTTGCTGCTTTACAATTATTAGAATACGGTAGAAGACTGGAATAGTAAATAATTATTAATTGTGGTTGTGGCTGGAACATGAAGAGTTTCTATACATTTAAGATTTTACTTCTCTGAAGTTATATGCAAGAATATCAATTATGAGAAGAAAAAGATTATCTTTTTGGACAGACAGAATTCTATGGTGAGAAATAGAATAGATGACTTATCCTTGATGGGGTATAGCTTACATGTCGCTACATCAATAAAGATATCCATTATTTCTGTATTTGGGTATGATGTAGCTGATAGCTTGCTTGTTGCATTGAGTCTCTCTCTTATTGTTTTCTAATTGATTTTGGTTTTTTGTACTAACGCGGAATCAACTCGTCATAGTTTATATTTTCGTGTGAATCTGGTGATTTTGGAGGTACTTATCAGACAACATTTTCATAATAATGCCTGCATCTTGGCTGATTCTGATAGTAAGCCAAAGCCAGAAACTGTTGCTGGGAAAGTGAAAGTTTAGAAGACACCTTCCTCAATGAGTACTTTTGTTGCAAATTGTTTATATTCTGCAAACAAAAGATCATGTCGGTTCTTTTTGTCCAATTAACGGTTTTAAACTGTTGCTTTTTATTGGAACTTAGTGAGCAATTTCCATTTCGGCGTGTTGCTATTTGTTTCTTCCATGTAAAAGCTGAGAGTACCCTTATGCAGAGCTCGTTTCTTACTCTGTACATTCGCTGTTACCATTCAATTCCATACACAATCCTGCTAAAAAAAACTGTTGCTTTCAAGAATCTCCTGTTAAATTTTATTTTTGATAAAGATTTTGAATTGATCTTTGGTGATGTGAGTTGTTGTTTTGTTTGTAATGTTTAAATGGTATGTCCCAGTATATGAAAACGATTATAACTGTTACTATCTTTGGAGGACTTTTCTACTACAGGATTCTTCCTTGGATTAATGGTATTGTCATCAACACTTAACAGTAAATGCTACTGGAGCTTCAAAGGATTTATTCTGCTTACACGCGTATGCCGACACCGACAGAGCGAGAACTGTTATATTACTGTACACTACACAGGTACTGAAAATCTTCAACTTCTCCGAGAAAAATAGTTTCTAGAAACTTAACGGCCCGACTGAACCATCATCTTTTAAGGTCTTTAGCATCTTATGTATTGAATAAAACACCTTGTAAAGTCTTTGCTTTGGCAGAATGGTTAAATACAAATATGACTGAAATTTGTATTTAAGCAATAGAGTCCTGTAGTTAGAAGTTTTAGCCTTCAAGACAAAATGCTCATTTAAGTTTGTTTGACTTATAAACAACATTGGTGAATCCTTCTTAGATGGTCTGTTCACGCTAATATAGCCACCTGCAACAAATCCGTGCCATTGGACTAATGGGTACTGTGGTTCCTTTAGTCCTCGCCTCTCAACTCTCTGCAAATATTATGTGTTTTGCATGATTTATGTTCATTTCGGCTTATTGTTCAGATAGTGAATTCACTCTGCAACAAAACACCAAGAGACCTTCTTTTTGCTTTAGATATGCGACTCATTGGTATATTATATAACACCATCAGCAACATAAATATCGTCATTCATCCATCTCTGCCAATGCTATGTGTAACAGTGCCATAGGTTAAAAGTTAAGTGCAGTCTCTTTTGTCTGCTTATGGTTACAATCGGTTTCTTCGTCGGCTTATTACTGTCTTGAGGCTTATTACGTGTCTACAAGAGAAAACGCATTGGTTATGGCCATCTATTCTTTGTGCTTGATGGACTGGAATGGATCGTGAGTTTGAGAATTTTGTGTTTGGTATTATCTAAAGGCTCTTATTCTTTTGCTTGCTGAATCATCTCCCATGTTCTGCTACTATGTTTGTCTTTCAATTTGTTGTGTAAATTCGGTTTTGCCCCCACTCTTTTTGACATCCCTATGGTGCACGATGGGGGCAAATGAGGAGATATCAATGTTTTTGGGACATAACACCCAAGTTTATCACACCCATTAGTTTTTTTTGGTGATCTAGAGGTTCAGAATTTGAGGGGACCGTCAATTCCGACCGATAAAACCTCATATCATCCTTTACATAGGACCAAAATATTTTACTGATCAATATCTCATTTCACTGTACATTTCCTCATAGGTTATAGAAACTATGTGAATTTCCCATCCAAACAAATTTAATTTGTGTCCCTTAGCTATTCAGTCCCAAATTTAAACGACAGGTCTATCACCGCATGGTTACACCTAATTAATTATTATTTTTTGGGTCAAAAGCAATATATTAAGATAACCTTTAAAGGTTAAATGATTACAATAATGAACCAGTATCCCTCTCTCTGATATGTCGAGTGAGAATCTGATTCATGATTTAAAGATCTAGGAATAAACGAAAGGGAAATAGAGCAAAAACAGAGAGCTAAGCCTCAAAAATTCCTCTTACTGGTTGAAAATCTTCAAAACTCACTCACAATCCGTCAAAAACTCTACTTCCGTCATTTGTAATGTTAATAGGGACTCCATTACCGAGAGTAGAGCTTCGATTATGGAATGAATGGCGGAAAGGCTATGATGGATGCCCCAAACTCCCATACACTCTTCGTCTACTGAATCTGGGAAGCAGATCCAACCCAGACCTGATTGGAGATCCGTGCTTTTTCTGGATTCGTCCACATAGTATTTATAGTTTGTGAAGCTTGAATTTGTTGTAGAGGGGATCGCCATCCTTGATGAATTTGATGTAGTACTAGTTGCGAAAGATATTTTAGAGACTTTTAGTTCGCTTCTGGCAAACGGCCATCTTTATAGTCTTCTACCACTTGAAGAATTTTTTTATTTTTGGGGCTAAAATGTTAAATTTGTGACTCATCAACAATACTTACATCAAAAATTATTGTTAATGAGTGAACTATAATCCTATTGGTTCTATTATACGAAAATGTCTAAGATAAATTAAGTTCGACAATACTTCTGATATGTTCATACATTTTAATTCATATTGATCTAAAAATCTGGACTCATTATTGTGAGTCTGCGTATGAAAAGTGAACCATGACACATAATAAGTTAAACCCATCAAACTCATGTTATGACCATTTAAGCAAAAAAATAAAATGTACAGTATTAGAAAATGGACCACCAAGTGATTATTTATTTTTAAAAAAGAGATGTAATCTTTAAAGTCCCATCTTATAAAAGATTTGATAAATGATGACTAAGATGCAACATAGCATCCACAGAAAAACTGCAGGAAACATCACAGCTCACTCACATGTTTATAACAGCTAAAGATTAATGAGTTTACTTGATTATCTTCTTACTTTGTTATTAATTTTATCTTTAAGTGATCTAAGCTCGAATCTTAAGGGAGCAAATCGCAGAAAAAATGATTGCGTTTTGTATCTGATTTTATTATATAATTACTCAAAAAAGTTTAAAATAAGATAAAGTTGTCCCCTTACAAAGATCACCTGATCTACATTTTTACCTGTTATGTTCCTGTTCAAATGGTAGGAATCTGATATATGTTCTAAACTATATCATGGCTTGTTCCTTTTTTTTTGTCATTGTCCCTAGCAAAAAATTATACATAAATAAAGAAAACAAATGAAATCCACCAAATAATAAATCCACCTTTTCTTCTTGACAATCTTTTGCTGATTTTGGACTATAGGACTGATGTGTATATTTTTGTATATATATATATATATTCTATTGATTTATAATATATTTAACAGTCATTTTCCACAATAGTGCTCATGTTATTTGCTAGCCCAAAATAGAAAATCTTTATAACAAGCAATAAAATTTTCTAACCGAGATTTAGTCTAGAATACTAATAATATGAAAAAGAAAAAAAAAACTAATAGTGATAATAAGTTTAAGTACTGTTTGATCCATTTTAATCCCAAAAAAGTACGGTTTGATCCATTCATTCAAGAAAATTGCGTTAGTAATTCACCTTTTAGGATGTATACTTTAAAATGAACAAATTATAGTTAATTATATATATGCCTAAAATGCCAAAATACAATTGCTTGCAACATATTTTTTTATGAAATTATAATATAAAAATCAGGTATCACTTTAATGAAATGATAAATAAATGATCGACCTGTTCATTCGGGGACATCAGATAAAATAAAATAAAATTGAAACAAATATTGTAATAAGTAAATTGAGAATAATGATAAGGAAGTGTTGGAAAGTAAGAAGAGAATGGCTTTTTGGTAGGGAAGAATGTTTTTGTTAACATCAAATTATAGCATGCACTGTCCCCTTCTTAGGCTATTTGTCATTCCTTCACCCACTTCTCTTTTTATTATTATTTTTTATATAAAAGAATAGTTTCACTTTTAAAATAAAGTTATATAACATCATATTTGGTTACTAGATATGTTAAATTGGGTTATAAGTTCATATCATACATGATAAAACTTTAAAATATGTTGATCTTTGTAAAGACTAATAGTAATAACTAGTTAGGTAATTCAAGGAACGAAACACATGATACTTGGTTCAAAACTAATCTTAAATGTTTTCACAAGCGCAAAACGACACCGATTCATTAATATCATAGTTAGATATTTTAGAAGTAGGGTCAAAATTGAATACGTTATTGTAAATTATAAAATCTAAAGAGATGAGATTTGTGTTTGACCCCCCAGAAAAATAATTATAGTTTGGTTTTGGTTTTGCACTCAACTAGGACGCACTATCTACCAAAAACAACTAAAATAATTTAATAAATATTTTAAATTGAAGAATATAGAAACATATAATAATGAAACAGATAAATAAAAAGTTGGGAAAACCATTACACCGTGTCTAACACAGTAGGGACTCAAGTGGTAACATAACAAAAGCCTATGCTAGNAAAAAAAAAAAAAAAAAAAAAAAAAAGGTCAAAATCTTAGTTTTACGTACATCGTTTACAGTAACTGCCTCAATTTAGAAGACATAATCTAAGTTATGATCCTTGTACAAGTCCAAAAACAGAAACAACATCCTATATAGTTTTGTAACCTTTTAACATAACAATCGTACCTCAGATTTTGATAAACCTCGATCGAGATATAAAAAACGAGAAGATAATATTGATTTCAGAATCACACATGTTGAAAATGATTTAATTTTAATCCAACTATATGTGCGTGTGTATATACTTTAATTTTTCCTTTTAATAAAACTATTTAATGAGGATTTTACGGATTGTGTTACCATTGTGTACAAATTTCTGCAAACTCCAAAAGTGTTTGTTTTTGCGCTAATTAATTTAAAATTTTGTGTGTTTATGTTATAAAAACATACAAGTGGCATGCATCTTAAAAGGAGGCCAGGTATTTGGAAAAATATAGCTTTTTTTTATCAAGCATTAGCACAACTGATCAACACGTTAATCAATTTTCTACATAATGTAAGTACTGAAAATTAATTTCTATATATATACGTGTGTCTACCTTTAATAGATTTACCACTTGCCACTAGGCAAAATGCGACTTGCTATAGTTTTTCTTAATTTGATATTTGGATGGAGGCATTGTGAGTTTTGCGACTATGTTTGATGTAGATGTATTTTATATATTTAGCAGAATCCTTAATTGTAAAATGAGTTTATCATTTTTATATATTTGATTCCTCATCAAGTGGCTAGTATGGTGCGTAGTGCTATAACTCTCCGGTCGTAAGTCTAACACTCTTCTGCTTTGGATATATATATATATATATACGTATATATCATAAACCATTCCCTCCATATGTATTTATGAATTCTACAGATAATAATTAATTATTTATAACCATGTTAAACATTTTTATTATTGACAAAAAGAATAAGTAACATTAGTTAATTCCATTTATTTTCTCCATCTCATTCCATTATGTACACTTCATAATTAGTTTGGGATTAAAATCATTAAATGCGTTGTACGTGCAATATGTGGTACACAATATCATTCTGGGCATAAAATCTTATATCTGAAATCTGAACCAAAACCGATCCGAAAAACAGGAATCGAATCCGAGAAATATTCGAATGAATCTTAAAATTATTTACCCAAAAAATTGAATCCGAACCCGAACCAAAACCGAATCAAGAACCGAATGGATATCCGATTAACTTTTATTAAATTTAGGTTTTTAGACTTATTTCAATTAATTCTTTACTATTTTTAAATTTTATATATAAATACTCGAACCCGAACCGAATCCGAAAAATAGAAATAGCCGAATAGATTCTAAATTACTAGATCCAAAAATCCAAATCAAATCTGAACTGAAATCCAAAATGCCGGCCCTACATCCATATATTGACGAAGTTCAGTACACCAATTTAATTTTTTTTTCTTTAATTTTTTTTTCTAACAATTGAATTGCAAAATGGTTAAAAATTCATTACGTCATGCAAAAATAGATCAGAAATAAATTAACTAAACCACCTATTTTGTTCTTAACATTTTAAAATTGTAATTTATTAGAAACCAAAATAACTTTAAATTTTTCTTTTTTCTGAGACCAGGAGAAAGAGTTGAAACCGAAAACACAATCAACGCCATAAAGAAATAAATTAAAATTAAAAATATTATTTTCGGTTGCATACTATATATATATGTACGTTAATGTACATTATTACACAAGACACACTCACTACTCCTCCTCCTTTCCTTTTCCCTTCAAACATCCGGTGACCGGCGAATTACGAGAATACTTCGCCGCCGAAATGGACGAATCGTGGCGTATGAAAATGGGTTTAGGCGATGATCCATTCTTCTCCATTGCTCGTAAATCTATGGATTCTCGAATCGACGCAGAAGACTTCGCCGATGTATTCGGTGGTCCGCCTCGAAGCGTCCTCACCCGAAAATTCTCCGGCGACTTTTCTCGTTCCGATTGTTTCTACGACGAAATTTTTCGACGGCCGGGGAAGCTCTCCGGCGCTGGATCTCTTTCGACTTCTAAATCTCACGGAAGAAACTTACCGGCGTTTAGGATTCCGTCTGGTGATGAAGGATTCTACGACGGTGTTTTCGGCGGTCACGGCGGCGAGAAGGTGAAGAAACAGAGCACGATGGCGAAATCAAGATCCAATTCATCGTCGATGCTTTCTTCCGAGGAGGCTAGTCCTCACTATCCTCCGCCGGTGGCAACTTCCGGCGACGATGCAGGATATTCTTCTTTTACTTCTAGACTCAGGTGAGTGAAGTTTTACTCTCTTACCCTCCACATCAATGCTATTTCATAAGGTCAATTTCGTAATTTCGTAATTTCGTAATTTCGTGTGTGCTCTGTTTTGTTTCCTTAGACCGTTAAACGTCCCGTCGAGAAGTCAAAAACGGGAATCAAAGAAACAGAGTTTTCCGGCGTTTCCAACACAAGGAGGAGATTCATTCTCCGGCCAAAATAACACACCGGAAAAAACAGACTTTTATTACAAAAAAGCACATTTCGGAGGATCCAGAAGAGCGTCGCCGGAGACAATAAGTTTAAATCCTAATTCCTTCAGGAGAATGGATGATTATGGACCAAGCTCTCCGGCATCTTCCCCTGTTTCTTCCTTCATCTCCGAAACTGATACAAAACAGAGAACAACCGGAGAGTGTAAAGTCGAAGTGTTAGTAGAAGAAGAGGAAGATGATGAAGAAGAGATGAATTCTTACGTGATTGAGATAAACTCAGATCAATTCGATCGTTACAGAGAAGAAGGAGGTGGAGGAGGAGGAGGAGGAGGNAGGAGGAGGAGGAGGAGGAGGAGGAGGGAATTCGGATTCGAACGATATGGATGAAGCAATTGCTTGGGCAAAAGAGAGATCTAAACGTCCAGAAGCAAAACAAACTGAAGAAGATATAATTGATTCGAGAAGAAGTGATGAAGAACCCAAATCAGAAGAAGAGGTTAGTGTAATTTGACATTTACCCGGGGAAAAAAGAAGAACCTGAACTTTTCTTGGGATTATTAGATTCTGATGAGAAAATTGAATAATGCAGATGGAGATGGAGATGAAAGATGAAGAGATCAGAATCTGGTTAACCGGAAAAGAGACCAACATTAGACTACTCCTCTCAACTTTACATCATGTAAGCTTCACGATTTGAATTGAATTTCGTTCAATTCTGTCTCAAACTAAGTAAACCGGTTACTGATTCTGAACCAAACCGGGAATTATATACAGGTGCTTTGGTCAAATAGCAATTGGCAAGCGATTCCTTTAGCAAATCTACGAGAAGGATCACAAGTGAAGAAAGCTTACCAAAAAGCTAGGCTTTGTTTACATCCAGATAAGCTACAACAGAGAGGAGGAGCTTCACCGATTCAGAAATCTGTCGCCAGTAGAGTTTTCACCATTCTTCAGGTACCAAAACCGATTTTGATAACCGAGATTGGTTCAGCCAGTAAGCTTTGATACTTTTTCCTGGTCACTAACTCTTTGTTAACTTTGGAAATATTGTAGGAAGCATGGGCCGTGTACGTAACAAATGAAGAATTATCAAGCTAAACCGGAATTTTCGCAAGCTATATATTTCCGGTTTATAATAGACCGGATGTATTCAGAATCGGTTTGTAATTTGAGAAGAATAAGAGAAAAAAAAGAGAGGAAAATTTGGTTACATTACTGTAAATGTCATATGAACATTCCCACGTGTTTGTTGCCTTTGTGTCTTCCATTGTCAATGTTCTTATATGCATAAAACAACAAGATATTCGAAAGTTACGTTAATACAATCTAGTTTTTTTTTTTGTCAACACTTGACCACAACCGGCCGGCCCATTAGCCAAGTTCCTGCATAATGCAGGCGGCGGGACTCGATTCCGAGACATGTAAGTGCGTCTGCTTTTAGTGGACTTACCACTTGCCACTAGACTAAAGACCACTTGCAATACAATCTAGTTAAGAAAGAAAAAAAAAAATTCAGTTTTCGAACAATAGTTGCAACTTGCAACTTGCTTTGTTTCTTTTATCCCAAGAAAAGAAAAACAATACTACAATTCGAAAATCGAATCTAGTTAAGAAAGAAAAAAAAAATTCAGTTTTCGAATTGTAGTATTGTTTTTTTTTTCTTGGGATAAAAGAAACAAAGCAAGTTGCAAGTTGCAACTATTGTTTGTATTAAAAATACATAAGATCAAACATAAAACTAGTTTCTGGTAACTGTAGACAGATCATCAATCTCGTGCTACAATTTGAGATGTCTTTACTTAACAAAATAAACGATGTATACAGTTTCAAAATAATTTAGAAAAATAAACGATATATCTTCATCGTTTCGAAATCTCGTGAATTCAATCAATTAGATCATATGATAAGGGATAATATTAATGTAGAATCTTAGGCCTTGGTATTCGGATACCCGTACCCGACCGGATCTCATATTTCGGGTTTACATATATAAAATTTGTTCGGGTATTTTTGTGGGTTCGGATCTGGTTCGGGTAATAAATTTCGAGTTCGGATCGGATTCATTTTTATAAAATATCATATCGAATTCTGTTCCGGTTTGGATCGGATTCGGGTATCCAAAATTTTTAATCTATTTTTTTTATAAAATTCTTAAAACCCCACAATTTAATCAATTTTTTTAATTTTTTAGTTATTTTAATTCTAAATTAATTAGTTTATATTTTTTTCCCTCAAATTTATTTTACTAATCAAATATTGTCATTAATTGTAAGTTGATGCAGATATACAGAACATACATGATATAAGTACCAATTACATGATGCATTAAGTATAACTTGTTTTGCAAATAAATCGGCATAACGATTTGCATCTCTTGATTTGTAGCATCATTGCACTTCATCAAACATGGATTTCCACGAGTCAACAGCTATTATATATGTTTTTTGAATACTTGTGTAATTAAAAACATATATGTATAAATAATTATTTATAAATAGATTATATATTTCGAGTATTTCGGGTATCTATTTGGGTTTTGAGTTTTACCGATCGGATTCGGATACCCATATTTTCATAATCTACAATTCGGTACAAGTATTTTGTCTATTTTGGTTTGGTTCAACTTCGGATCTAGATTCAAGCATTATGTCCAGACCTATAGAATCTTTATGATTTAGTTATTAATGTCATTCACTATTTACAAGTTATCATCGTTTACAATTATGCTAAATTGTCGTTCATGATTCTATATTTATCTTGGAGGAGAAGAAAAATTATCATAGTATCTCTAAACATCAATTTCATCAGAATCCATAACTCAAAACCAATGAAGAATTCTACCAGAATTTACTCATGTGTTGATGCTAGAGATTGATTTCAATTGAGCGCAAAAGTGAAAATAAAACAAATAGATCTCACACCTCGAACTAGAATCGGAGAAAACAATTTTTGTATTGATTATTGTTTAAGGTTACAAAGTATTCCGTATCTCCCTTCTGATTACAAATATCCTTTATTTATAAGTCCACGCGTTTAACCGCTTCCTCCGTCTACTTCGCATATTCCTGAACTAACTGCGTTATCTCTCCTCCTCCTTTCCCGGCCTAGTCCTCGGAGTTTGCTAACGTACGCAAAGCCATTTGAATTTTTTCTCATGGGCTTGGGCCATCCTACTCCAATTGTTGTGGGCCGAACTTCGAAGGTGGAGGAGCCAATCGGAAATGGGCCTTAACGATCCTGTCGGAGTGAATGGACCATGTACCAATAATAGCCCCCAGCTTATATGGTTCGGCGTCTCGCTGAACCTATGAGCTTTATTTTCGGGATCCGTCCTCGATATTCTGTCATATCCTCTTTCGAATTTTGAAATGTGCGTCAAAAAGTTAGTTAGCCCTTGATTAGCTGGGATCTGTTACTTATTGCGGAATATTCCCTTGTGATGGTTATATAAGGACATGCGATGCATCACGTCTAAACATATTTCAGGATCAAAAGCCATTAATCAAGTTTATCAAACGGAGCATGGGTGAAAATAGCTCATCAGCGGCTGATCGTTCTCGGAGCTCAAGCTCTCCCAGTTTTCTTATCGCCTATTTCTTTATGACCACTATTTTGTCGAAAATATAATTACTCTATTTTTCTGATGTGTTTTATCTTGTCTCAGGAAAATTCCAAAGTTGGAGTTTGTCCTCTTATCACGGCAACTCCCGCCCACGATCACTTGTTTACAAACGCTCAGTCTCGACTGACAAAGGTGAACTTCCACCTCCACTACGCTCCTACCCTGATCAAGCAGAAGTTGCGGAGAAAAGGTCCGACTTAGTGGAACCCTCTCCGAAGCGTGCTCGTGCGTCGAGTGACGCACGTGAGGATAATGAGGCTGGTGATCTCGAAGCCCTCAGGAATATTGACTCTGGGGTTTCCACACATTGGCATCACCGCAGCTCGTCTTTTTCCAAACCCAAGTTTCAGTGGAGTTTCACACATGACAGAGATGGCCCAATCGTAGAAGACTGGCATGGCATGGCCGTTGTGTTAAGACACTTCAAACCCCGGGGGTGCGTTGTGCCAGCTTTGAAAGATATGTCTGAGAAGTCTAACTATACGGAGGCTCTTGAGGCTTTCGGCTATGTAAGCTTAATTCCTCCGCATCCGCTATTCTTTAGCTATGACCTCGTTTCTTTTATTTAATTTGCAATTTCACAGGCTATCGGGACACTGAATAAATGCGTAGGTGGTTACGAAGCTAAAGTCCCTAAATTGGCGTCAAAAAAGTCGAGCAAAACGGTCGACCAGCTGACTAACATGCTCAGCTTTGCACAGGATCGTGAGACAAAAACCCTAGCTGAGATTCAGAAGCTGCGTTCGGAGGCCTTATCCTTAAACGAGAGAATCGCTGAACTTGAGGGGATTCTCCAGCAAGAGTGCGAGATGCGAGAAACTGTTATTGAAACTGCGGTCAAGACTGCTACGAGAGAGTTATCCGCGAGGTACCGCAAACGCTATGCTCTGCTGAAAGCTTGACTCGATAAACGCAGTCTTGAAGGAGAGCTCGAAGTCAAAGCGGCTGATATTGACGCTCGTCTTAACATGATTGGACTGATCCGAAAAGGTAATCTGAACCTTGACAGCGAGGAGACGCGCTTGAAAGACAAGCAACTGGACCTCGAGCTCGACCTCGGCATGGCGGCTGCCTCAGATTTAACTGGGGTTAACACTTCGGGAAGAAACAGACCTGAGGATTTAATGGATTCCGAGGTTCCTCAAGTCGGTCCTACTGATGCAGCTCGGAGGATCGATTAGTCTTCCCTCGTTTCTCCTTCCCTTTCTTTTTATTGCTTTACCTTAATAAGGCTAGAAAAGTCATTTTATATTTGTTTCTCTCTTTCTCCATTTAGTTGTCGAGCTATTCATTAGTTTTAAGACAATGATAGCTCGGGTATTTGGATTGCATCTAATAATAATTTTTGTTTGAATTTATTCTGTCTTAACTTATATCGTTGTTATTGGGCTAGTATGGATTTATGGCCTCATCGGGTGATCAGTCCGATGGCCATGGTTTCTTTGCGGATTTTGAAATTTCTAAATCTGTAACTGGGCTTATTGTTTCCCATATTGAATGGGCCTGGACCAATGATGCGGCCCGGTCCTAGGTTAATAAAAGCTATCGCGTGATTTTTACGCGGCAGATTGGGTATGCGATCGTTGGACTTTAAGGCGTGCCTTTTTACCCTGCCTAATTTGTCCACGTGGCAGGCATTATGCGGGCTGGCGTGAGAGTGTTCTCATGAATCTCGAGGGGCGGCTTTGCGACAAGATGCTTCCACTTCCTCCTCGTTTTACCGTTGGATATGCACACGTGGCAGGCATCAAGTCGTGCTGCGCGAGCATGCCATTGCGGTTACCGAGGAGTGAGTTTTATTATCAATGAGATCTCTCGACTCCTTATCTTCTTCTCCGTTTATTTTTTCCGTTCAAATCGAGACTCTCTCTCTGCGACATTGCCAATTCCTATTACAGGTATTATATTTTCTACCACCTCTCTCTAATTTTTCTTTCCTTCCATTTTTTCTTTCTTCGAGATGTCCTCCGCTTCTCAAGCTACGTCGGAAGACACTATCAGTGAGGGGTCAATTCTTCCCCTACGACGACAGAGAAGGCATCGACAGAGACTGAACTCCTCACCGAGTTGTCGGGTTTCCTCTTCGAGTTCTGAAGACGACCCTCTTGACGCTGTGGAGTTCGTTGTTGAGGAGGAGGTTTACCGTAAGACCCCTCCGCAAGGCGAGGAGCAGTTTGATCCTCACTTCCGATCGACATTTACTCGAAGCCTCCTCACCAAGTTTAGGGAAAAGTACAACTTCCCAGACAAGGTGATAACTCTGGTTCCAAGGTCAGGATCGTCTTCGGAGGTGCTTCCGCCGGGTTACCTATGCGCGTACGCGCTTTACTTCTCGGAGTGCAGGCTCCGCTTCCCGATTCCGACCAAGCTGCTGGCGTGGTTAGACGCCGTGGGGCTCTGCTTCCCCCAGATGTGCCCTTCCGTCATTAGGACGACGCTGGCCATATTCACCCAAGCCGTCGAGGTCGGGCGTCCATTATGTGGTGAGGACCTGAGACTCCTCTGCAGTGTCAAGAAGAACCCAAGGGGCAAGGGTACGTACTATCTGTCGCCTCGAATGGATCAGAGGGTCGTGGACGACCTTCCTAACAAAGACGCGAAGAAGCAAGACCAGTATTTTTTCTTCAAAATCTGTGCTTCGAGTATTGGCGACTTTCCAGTGGAGCGTGTTCGAACCTCGTGGGCTCGCGAGCTTGGTGGGCACTTCAGAGTCGCGGACTACCCTTTTATTTATTTTTATTATTTTTGTATATTTTTTATTTTTATTTTTATTATTATTATTTATTATATTATAACTTATTAACCGTGTTGTTTTCATGTTGGTAGGTACTTACAGCTTCCCACCATCTCCCAAGCTTGTCGAGTTTGTCGCTTTGCTTAGGGGATCAGGCACGGCGTGGAAAGCATTCTCTAGGGAGAAGCTCGACTCAGCTCTCTGGTCTCCTCGATCAGGTAAGGGGCAGTTGTCTTTAAATAGCTTATTTTCACTCTTTTTCGTTATTAACCTTTTTTTATATATTTTTTATTAGCTACAAGGGCTTCATTGTTTGAAGGTGGTTACTTGCAACGTAAGAGGAAAGCGAGATCGAAAAGAGCTTCTGGTAGCATGCCGATCTCACTTCCAGCCCGCTTATCGAGGGACCTCGCTGCCGGGATGTCGATAGAGGACTTGATTCCCTCTTCGGGCACTCCGCACATTCTTTTGGCGCTCCCTCCGACTTCTGAAGAGTCAATGCCGGATGCTCATATGGAGGAGGTGTCTGCTCTTCCTGAGAAGGAATCATCGGCCCCGGAGTCGCATCAGAATTTTGCTGCTCCTATCTCTGAACACATGGAGGTGGACGGAGTTCAGACGGTGGGGGAAACGACTCTTCCCATTTCTACGCCATTATCAACAGTTAGTGACGCGGTGGCTCTTTCCAGGGTCTCGACTCAGGTGGTGGCTCCTCTTCCTCCTTCACTTAGTTTTGTGGAGGCGATTACGACTACTTCGGCTGTCGTGCCGGAGGATGGGAACGAGGCTTTTTTCTTGGGAACCGCAAGATCCTCAAGCCGTTTTGCTTTAATTAAGGACTCTGGATATGCATATTCCTCCGATGGAAGAGATGATATTTGGCGCAGAGTATAGAGCCATGGCCGACACCAATGTTAAGGTATTCTAAAGCGTGATTTCCTTTGTTATATTAGTTCGCTTCCTTTCAATTGACTTTTAACTTTGTTGTTTTTAGGGAGTTGTGATGCAAAATAAATACATCGACTCGGTTGAAAAGCGCACTAGGGAGGTCATTGCTAAGCATGACAATGAAATGAAGGGTCTCAAGGGTGCTCATGACGAGCTCGCTGCCAAGCTCGACGAGCAAGAGGATGCGCTTCATAAGGAGGAAAAGGAGCGGGAGCGGCTCGAAAGAGAAAACTCTGAGACTCTGCTGCGAGCCGAATCGGCTGAGATGCACAACCGCGACTTACAATGGAGGTTCGAGCAAGAGGCGAAGGCACGCGTTGAGCTGCGGGAGCAACACGAGGCTTCTCAAGCCACCATAGAGAAACTAACTACGGAGGTGGAGGCTTTAAAGCTCGAGAAATCTAGGGTAGCTTCCTCTTTGCGACAGGTCAAAGTTGCCTTTGCTCAGAAATAGAGCAAGAAGAAGAGGGCTGTTGAAGGGGAGCTGAAAGCCCGTGAGGCTCTTGGTAACCTAGCGCTACTAGCTAAGGTTCGGAGTAACACCCTTGATCTTGAAAGGGAGACCACAGAGTGCCTTCAGCTGCGCAAGGAGGGTGAAGCCGAGTACGAAGAAGTCTCGGACTATGAGCTAGAGGAAGACGCATAATTAGAATACGTTCTTCTGCTTTTTTGTTTGTTTTATCTATGTATCGGATCACTCCTTTTTGTAGTTGTTTAGATTTTTGACTCGTTTGCTATTGTATTTCTAAGTTTTGCTTCTTATTGTTCTGAACTTATTATTATTTTTTTTACCTTACTTAGTTAGTATTCTATTACTTTACTCTTTTTTTTTTGGGCTTCACTTGCTGAGCAAGCTGCCTACGTACCTCGCTAGAGGATCAAGCCTTACGTAGTTCATCGTTTTTGTTGTTCTTAGACGTAGAACTTTTTCAAATTTATAACATTCCATGGCCTTTGCTCTGCTTTGCCAGAGTCCACGTTTTTGATTCTATAGACACCAGGTCTTACTTCCCCTTCTATTTGATACGGCCCTTCCCGCAAAGTTCCTAACTTGTCGGCATTTAACTCGCGGGTATTTTCAAAAACTTTTCTTAACACCAAATCTCCTGGTCGGAATTTTCTAGTGTTTACTTTCGAGTTGTAAAATTTTGCGATAACGTTCTGATAGTTTTGTATTCTCATGTTGGCTTGATCTCTTCTCTCGTCGATCATGTCGATTGTGTGCTCGAGCATTTCGTTATTCTCTTTTTCTGACAATGGTGCGTTCTTTCGTCGTAGGCTTGGGACCGAAGTCTTTGCAGGAACCATTGCTTCTATGCCGTAAAGTAGCAAAAGGGTGTTTCTCCAGTTGCTCGTCGGGGGGAAGTTTGGTATGCCCAAAGTACGCTATTGAGTTCGGCATACCATCCTGATTTCTTAGACTCGAGACGCTTCTTAAGGATGTTAATTATAGTTTTATTAGTTGCCTTGGCTTGTCCATTCCCCTGAGGGTATCGCGGTGTTGAGGTCGACTACTTGATCTTCCACTTATCGCAGAATTCCTTGACTGGCTTGGCTTTGAGGTTTGTTTCGTTGTCGGTGATTATTTTGCTCGGGAGCCCGTGACGACACACGATATTTTTCCAAAGGAACTCTGATACTTGACTGCCTGTGATATTGGGGTAAGCTTCTGCTTCGACCCATTTAGAAAAGTAGTCTGTCAATATCAGTAGGAAACATACTCGTCGAAGTCCTGACGGTTCTAAAGGTCCTACTACATCCATGGACCATTTCATAAATGGGTACGGGACTATGGTCGAGCAAAAGGGCTCGCCGGGCTAATTAATCATTGGAGCGTGTCTTTGGCATTTTTGGCATTTTTGGCATTTTTGGCATTTTTGGGAATGTTGTTCGCAGTCAGCGACGATAGTCAGCCAAAAATATCCTTGCTTTTTGATTCTTATTGCTAAAGCCCTTCCGGCCGCATGATTTCTACAACTCCCCTCAGGCATCTGATTTAATATTTCAGTTGCTTCTTCCTTGTTTACGCACTTCAAATATGGTCCTGAGATGCTCCTTTTGTATAGCTTGTCGCTTATCAGGGCATACCTCGCACTTTGAACTTTTATTTTGCGAGCTAACCATTTTTCTGAGGGTAGTTCTCCTGTTAATATATATTGATGAATGGGTTCCCGCCAGTCTTTTTCCACTTGGGGTAATTTGCTTACTTCGTCGCTTTAAGGCTCATGGTCGATTGTCATCACTGCTTTCTGGTCAATGCTCGGTTTTTCAATATGTTCAACAGGTATTACCCTCTTGGTTTCAAGGTCGGACGTGGCCGCTAGAGCCGCCAGGGCATCTGCTTCGGTGTTATCTCCTCTTGGTATCTTGCTGAGTTCGAAACTGCTGAATTGTTTGATTATCTCACCGGCGAGCTCCTTGTATGCGTTCATCTTTCGATCTTTCGCCTCATACTCACCTTTTATTTGGCTCGAAATTAGTTGTGAATCCGTATAGGGTGTTAGTTCTCTTACTCCTAGGCTTAGTGCCAGTCTTAATCCGGCTATTAGTGCTTCGTATTCTGCAACGTTGCTTGACGCGTCAAAGCACAGTCGAAAAGATTGTTCGATGATTTCTCCTTCTGGGGATACCAATCGTACTCTGACTCCCGCTTCTTGCTTGGACGAAGCACTGTCTACGTGTAGGCCCCATGTTTTACTTATGGTTGGCCCGACTTCGCTGTTTCGTGCCAGCTCTACGACAAAGTCGGCCAACACTTGAGATTTTATGCTTGTCCGAATCCGGTACTCAATATCATACTCGCTAAGCTCGATAGCCCATTTTACTAATCTTCCTGACTTTCTGGGTTATGTAGGATTGTTTTGAGGGGTTGAGAGGTCATTACTATTATTGGGTGCGATTGGAAATACGGCCGGAGCTTTCTCGCCGAAGTAACGACCGCTAACGCTAATTTTTCTTCGCTTGGATATCTTGCTTCTGCTCCTACAAGCATTGCGCTCATGTAATAAATTGGTTTTTGTTTGTTTCCGTCAGCCCGGCGAGCACGCCGCTGACAGCTGAGTCTGAGACGGCAATGTAGAGATACAGTGGTTCCCCGGTTACTGGCTTTGCCAATTTGGGTGGTGCCGCGAGATATCTTTTAAGTTCTTCAAGGGCGTTCTGGCATTCCTTGTTCTATTCAAACTGCACTTTTCCCCCTACTTGCTTCCCTTTTAGTAAGTTGTAGAAGGATAGGCACTTATCGGTTGATCTTGAGATGAATCTGTTTAATGCTGCAACTCTTCCGGTTAAGCGTTGTACATCCTTGAGTGTTTTTGGTGTGGTTAGGCTTAGTAGAGCGTCTATTTGCTTTGGGTTTGCTTCAATGCCTCTTTCTGTGACGAGGTATCCGAGGAATTCTCCCGAAGTGACTCCAAAGGAGCGCTTCGATGGATTCAGCTTCATATTATACTGATTTAAGGTTTCGAAGCACTTTCGGAGTTGGTTAACGTGGTCCTTTCAGACCATGCTTTTTACGAGCATGTCGTCGATGTACACTTTCATGGTCTTTCCTATTTGCTCGGCGAACATTTTGTTTACCAATCGCTGGTAGGTTGGTCCCGCATTTTTCAGTCCAAAAGGCATTACTTTGTAACAGTATATTCCTTGGTCCATTATAAAGGAGGTTTTTTCTTAGTCATCGGGGTGCATGAATATTTGATTGTACACTGAGAAGGCGTCCATGAATGACATCGATTTGTGACCTGCGGTTGCTTCTACAATTCGATCTATATGAGGTAGGGGATAACTATCCTTTGGACAAGCCTCATTTAGATCTGTGAAGTCCACGCATATCCTCCAATTACCTGTTTTCTTTTTTACTACTACCGGGTCAGCTAACCAGTCAGGGTATTTTACCTCCTTAATTGACCCATTTTTTAGCAATCGTTGTGCTTCTTCTTTGACTGCAGCTGCTTTTTCTTGAGCGAACTTCCTTCGTTTTTGCTTGACTGGTTTGTACGCTGGATTAACTTTTAACTCATGCGAGGTGACTTCGATACTTATTCCTGTCATATTAGATGGTTCCCACGCAAATGTTTTTTTGTTTTCTTTCAAAAAGGTGATTAGCTCAGCTTTGATATTTTAGTCCAAGTCGACTCCAATTTTCACCTTTCGGTCAGGGACCGCTGCGTCAATCGTTACGCTCTCTAGGGATGATAATTTGGGCTTGGTTGTAGCGTTGACGCTTTTCTTCTCTAATTGCTATAAGGTTTCACTCTGCAACTTTTCGAACGTTGTTTGATAGTAGCCTCTTGAAGCTGCGTGACTTGCTCGAATAACACCGATTCTATTATTGATTGGAAATTTTACGCATTGATGATAGGTTGAGGCTACAGCCTTCATACTGTATAGCCAAGGTCGTCCAAGAATGGCATTAAAAGGGGCTGGTTTGTCCACAATCACAAATTTTACAAGCTTACGGATTTCGTGAGTGACTACTGGCAACGTGATGGTTCATAGTGAGAGACTTGTAGTTCCACCAAAGCTAGAGAGCGGGGTTTTATGGCTATTCATTTCTGAATCCTCGAAATTCATTCGCTTATAAGCGTCATAGAAAAGCAAGTCCAATGACCTGCCGGTGTCAATCATTATTCGTGAGAGCTTGAACCCCGCGACTTCTAAGTCGAACACGATTGCATCATCGTGTGGTTTATCGAGGTGCAGAGTTTCGCTTTCGCTGAAGGTGATGACCGCATCTTGGCAGACTGAACTCGATCCGAGCAAGAAGTTCGTTTCAACTTTACGCTGATGAGCTTTAATGGAATTTATAGAGTTCGAGACGAGGTAAGATCCGCCCATGATAAAGTCAATTCGTTTTGTTTGCCGTTTTTTATTTTCAACTTCTACCTCTTTATATTCGCGCTGTTCGCTGCTATCCCCTCGTCTTCTCTTAGTCGAATCGGGGTCGTCTCTTGAGTCGGATCTCTGCTTGCGCATTCCTTCTTTCCATTGATTATTTTTTTTCAGAAGCTGGACTACGGTAGAGTCGTCCATGGAATGTTCCTTAGCCTGGTGATAATCGCAGAACTTCGATGAATCATATTCCCATTTATCTCTTTTGTACGAGCCTCCGGTATGCATGCTTTCCTTGTCCTTCGGTAGTTTCTCTAAACGATCTCCTGTTATTTCGTCGATGATCTTCACTACTCTCTTCTTTTCTGCCTTTCTTATCGAGCTCCAATCTGTTTGTTTCTTCCCATTCGATAAAATTAGTTGCTCGATGAAGGGCATCATCTAAAATATCGATAAGTCGTAAAAACATTTCAGCCCGGAAGCTTGACTTTGGCCAAAGGCCCATTTTCAAGGCACAAATGGCTACTTCGTCAATTATATTAACGCTTAAGGCTCTTGCTTCCTTGAAACGGTTCAAATAATCTCGTAACGGCTCGTTTCGCTGTTGCACTGTAGCAAACAGATTATCCGCCGATGTTCTTTTCTTGATGAACATTGAAAATTGTTTAAGGAACCCTTCGATTAGTTGTTCAAAATTATCGATCGTATTTGGCCTTAGCGATGAGAACCAATCAAGGGCTGACCCAGCGAGGTTCTCGGAGAACAATCGACACAAGCCGATATCTCGTTCCTCATTAGTGAAGTGCGTTTTCATTACCGCTAAACAGAATATCTTTAAATGCGCGACAGGGTTGGCGTTTCCTTTGAACGTCGGGACCTTAACTTTTCAGACGTCTTTTATTACCGTACTCATTATTCGATCTGTAAACGGTGTCTGTCGTGTTAGTTTAATTACGCGCTGGATATCGGGTGCCGCGGTTGTTGCGCGACGAATCTGAGATTTCATCCGAGCATGCTCAGTTCGTTGATCTGCGATCATTACGCGTATTTCTTGTATTTCTTTTTCAAATAAATTGCTGTTCTCTGCGTTTGCGTTCAAAGGAGGCAAAACCTCATCCACATCCGCTTGATTATCTTTTTCGTTATGTTGATTGATGTTTACTGCTATATTCCCTGGGAATTGATTTTCAGGGCTAGGTGATAATTACGGAATCGATGCTTGCAGCTCGTTAAAACGTTGTTCCTGATGATCTAGCCTTGCTAAGATCTGCGCAGTTTGCTGATTGTTCTGCTCGACAAAGTCGGCCATTAATTGTTTCAAATCGTTTAGGGCTTGTCCACGCTGGGACGCTGTGCTTTGAGCAACCGGCCTCGAAGGCAGTTCGGGATTTAATGGCGGTGGGACCTGCGACGTGGAAATTTCCTCGTCGGCGTTATTTACCCGCTCAAAAGTTTGAGGTTGCTCCATCCTTTTACTAGCTCGAATTTGCTCAGATCTACGCTTCGGCCCTATGGTGGGCGCCAATTTGTTGATGCTGGAGATTGATTTCAATTGAGGGCAAAAGCGAAAATAAAACAAATAGATCTCAGACCTCGAACTAGAATCGGAAAGAACAATTTTTGTATTGATTATTGTTTAAAGTTACAAAGTATTCCGTATCTCCCTTCTGATTACAACTATCCTTTATTTATAAGCCCACGCGTTCAACCGCTATCTCCGTCTACTTCGCATATTCCTGAACTAACTGCGTTATCTCTCCTCCTCCTTTCTCGGCCTCGTCCTCGGAGTTTGCTAACGAACGCAAAGCCATTTGATTTTTTCTCATGGGCTTGGGCCGTCCTACTCCAATTGTTGTGGGCCGAACTTCGAAGGTGGAGAAGCCAATCAGAAATGGGCATTAACGATCCTGTCAGAGTGAATGGGCCATATACCAACATCATACATAAATTGTCTTAATCTAAAGTTATCAATGGCAAATCGATTTTCTCGAACCAAGTACTGTATATCTTTGTACTTTCCGGTATATCGGATTAAATACTCGCAACACGCTTGGCTATTCAGACATTCAACGGAATCAAACAAGAACAAATATCAAAACCCCCCAATATATGGTTTCCGCTCAACTTCTTCACGTTTCCTTTCTGTAACTTTCAAACCACTCACAAACCCACTCTACTATAGTAATTTAAAGCGAACAAAATCTATATCAACAGAAATAGGAAAGAAAATCAGCTTGTACGCAGACTGTATCGCAATTGTCCCGGCATCAAGCAGCAGCCACAGCACCATTACCATTAGTTTTAGCACCACCTGAAACTAGAAGAAACATAACATGATTTGTGTGTTTGGATGTTTCTCAGTTGTTGTTTTACCTCATTAGTTTATACTCTCTAGGCTTATCTACCACACAGATTATTCAAGGAAGATGCTTACCACCGGTTCCTTCCTCTTTCTCTTCATCGATTGTTTTCCAAACTATGTCCTTCAGTCCCGTGGTAAGGTTCTTGTAAAACTAAAAGAAGACCAGGCAGGTAAAGATGCAAACATCAGTGACTGGAACATTTTGACAAGCAATCAGAGAAACTCGGTTGATAGAACCAGAGCGGAGTTAATAAGCCTTGCATACCTTGTGGAATTCCAAGGTGTCACCCCCTGATTTTCGCATTTCAACCATGTAAAGAGATGGAGCAACTTGAAAAACCTGAAGGTTTATGTCGATTAAGTTGAAATTAGATTTCATTTAACCATACAAAAGGCTGAGTCTGGTCATATTGAAAACTAACCTCAGTGGCAACTGCTAACTGACCCTTGCGGCCTGATTTCTCTCCTAGCAGCTTCATCTGCAAGAGTTCAGATATGGTCGTTGGTCAATGGGTCTAATCAGAAGTAACAAACCAATATAACTTCACAGTACGGGGTAAATCTCTAAAAGTTTCCAACCTTGTAATTATTTTTCTTGACATCAAACCCCATTGGTGCTGCCGCAGCCTCAATTTTTGTCACTATCTCATTAGCCGAACATTTGGAAGTAAATCGAGTTTTTCGTTTCACAAGCCCCTGAAATTAAAGATGCTCATCACTCAGAACGACAGAAGGTATTGGTCATTAAACTTTTGGAGCAATAAAAACAGTCTAAATTCATCAACAAAATAAGTGCTTTGGATGCTGAAATCTAAGGATCAGATTTACTTATCAGAATTCTGTACCATTTGTTTTTCGAAAAGTGAACCAAGATTGAGACCCTGGGATGTTGAGATGAGCTCAAAAGCATTCATAGTTACTGGTGTCCTAGGGCCTTCTTCTCTCCTCTCCACAACAAGGTTTGTAGACTCCTATGAACCAGCAAAAACAATGAGCAATCATTCAAGACAAAATTCATTAAGAAAAAAAAATAGCACCAAAAACATAAGCCTTACCCCTGAGTCATCAAAAATTGCATCAACATCATCAAGGGTGACATTAGCATTCTCGAATTTAGGTGCTTTGTACCCTTTCTTAAACCATTCATTTTCAATGACCTCAGCAAATGTAATCCTCTGCAACATATCAATAATCAATGTGAAGATTTCAGGCCTCCTCAGTCCAATAGAAGTTTCTATCTCTCTAAAGGTATGGTACAAAGGGATCGCTCCTCATACATAAAACGCTAATAAAACTATACCGTTGCTGGATTGGGATCCAGAATTCTTTTGATTAACTTCTTAGCACTTGCAGAGAACCACGGAGGGCAGGTAAATTCTGCTTTGAATATCTGTAAACATGAGGAAAGAAGACTCAGGTGGCATTTTGTGCTGTAAATATCTCATGTTCTATGGAATTGACAGAGGCTCCAATACACCCAAATGACATCGTCCAAACATGCTAAACTAGATTTCAATTCTTATGACGTGCAATATGCATATGTATCATGGAGAGAAAAAAGGAAGAACAAAAAGTAAACGAAGAAGAAGAATAAAGCATAGCACCTTTTTATATAATGACGTCAGGTTAGAATCTTCGAAAGGTAAATAACCAGCCATTAAGACAAACAGAATCACACCACAAGACCACAAGTCAGCCTTCGCCCCATCATAACCTTTGTTATTGATTACCTAGAGAAAATATATCGTATTGAGACCAGAAAATAATAGACTTTAAGCTTCAAGAAAACTGAATGTAAGTTTACAGTAGAAGTAAATGATACCTCTGGAGCAACATAATTGGGTGTTCCGCATGTTGTGTGAAGTAACCCATCCTCCTAAGAAAGAAGGGTTACAAATCAGGTTTCATAACTCACGAAATCAGCTGAATTATCAAGCTATGACAACTACATCGAATAAATAGAATAAGAAAATTAGAAAATCAATGCTCACTCGGACTTGCTGAGGTAGAGCGCTCAATCCAAAATCAGACACTTTCAAAGCACCATTAGCATCCAAAAGCAAATTTTCTGGCTGCATCCAGAAGATGCAATATGTTTAAACACATCGAACTATTATCCTGACGTCAATTAATACAGAGAATAAGAGTACAAGATTCCTAAAACCTTAAGGTCTCTATGATAAACTCCTCTGCTATGGCAGTAATCCACTGCATTAATAAGCTGTTGAAAGTACTTCCTCGCCTCATCTTCCTTCAATCTCCCTTTGCTTGACTAATACACGTATAATTTCAGAAAATCAAGTCCTTGTACTTGTTTCACTCGAGATCTCATTTCTATATATGAAAAAAAACTTATTCTTCAGTGAACTGAAAAGAAAGCTTACAATTTTATCGAAAAGCTCCCCACCAGTCACGAATTCCAAAACAAAGTAGATCTTAGACTTGCTGGCCATCACCTGAAGAAGAAGAGTATGAGCATCGGGTAACTACAAAGATACCAAAAGACACATAGAATAATACTATTCCATATTTAAAAATTAGCCAGGGACCACAAATCTCAGGTTATTGTAGAAATCTTAGAACAACAAATACGTGAAACACATCAATAACTTTGAATCAAGCTTTAAGATTCTTCCAAACATGAAAACATAAAAGATCAAACCTCAAACATACGGATCACATTTGGGTGCTTGATCAATTTCATTGTCGAAATCTCACGCTTGATCTACAGAAAATCAAAGGTTATATTAATAGCTGCGTGAAACCGATCACCAAAAGTAAACACAAAAGCAGATTCATGTATATATACCTGAGCGATCATCTTATTTTTCATAACTTTCTCTTTATCGATGACCTTAATGGCGACAGCCTCTCCATTCTCAACATTCCTAGCGAATTTGACCTTAGCGAAGGTTCCTTCCCCCAAAGTTCTTCCAAGCTCGTACTTACCAACTCGTGTACTACCCGAAGAAGAAGCTCCCGAAATAGACGATCGTGAAGGTGTTGTTCGAGAAGACATCTCTCTCTCTCTATTGCTATCTCGCGTTTAAAGATTGGTTCTGGATACAAAGATCTCTATTGATTCAGATGAACCTCTTCTTCTTGCATGGCTGCCATACTTGGGATTTTGCAACGCTCATCCTGAGATCTGCAGAAGCATAAACCCTAAGAACCGAAGACCCAAAAATCAGAAATTCAACTATCGTGTGCGGAGAAAATTCAAATTGGACGAAGAAGACGACTCATCGGAGAATAAAGTTAATTCAATCCAATATAAATAAAAATAGAAATTAAAGATTTCGAGTGGACAATTCACAAATTCGGGCTGCAAGAAAAAGCGAAGCCTGTTCTCGAAGAAAAACAAAAAAAAGGCGAGTCCAAAAAAAATAAAGAGAGAGAGAGATTGTGATTCGAGGATAGAAGAATATATATAAGTTAAGTTAATAGATTATAATTAATGTGTAATTATAAAACTAATGAAATGATTAATTAAAGTATGTTTAGGGATTTATACGAGGAAGGTCGGATATGTGGATATGACGTTTGCAACAGTTACTGTACATCTTAAATAGTTGGGGGATTACCTAGTCTACTTGAAGCTTATTGGAGTCAAAACTGTAATTAAGAGCATCACAACTGTGAGTCAATAATTTGAGTCTCTCACAAATTAAAACCTAATATTTCAGTATAATAATAATTTTTTTAATTAAATTTTAGTTTTGAAAAAATAAATAAGCCAGTAAAAAAAAGACACATGTTTTAAAATTCTCTTATTATTTAAGAGATAGTCTCTTAAATCTTTTGTTTAAGAAACCCATTCCTCCCTCTCTCTTCTCTTATTATTTCTTTTTATTACTTAGAAGTAATTACTCAAATAATCTACAATTATACCTAAATGACTCAAATAGTCTTAAAAAAGTTAGACAAAAAAAAGATGTGGGAAAAGTCACAAAAAAATTAACTTGTCCACTTATTTACAGAAATGCCATTAAAAAAAAAACCTAAACTTCACGTACGTCTTCTTCTTCTTCTTCCACTTCCTCCTCTTCTTCTTCCTTTTTTCGCAACATCTTCTTCGTC
>OVBA01002397.1:0-34780 GCA_900406435.1 Lepidium aucheri | reverse complement strand
TTCATGAAAATTTAATCCCGTGCAATCGCACGGGACATCATCTAGTATATAATGTAAATTCAAAACAAAGAAACCAGATTACAATAGCGTGTGATTGCATCATTACTCCTTGAAAACGAATCTAAATTATTTATATGGTATATCCTAAAAATTAAGTAAAAAATAAATGTAAGTGATAATAAATCTTTAAATAAAACTGAATACAGATTCATTCTCATTGTTATTATTTGATAAATCTTAACAGAAAAAAAACTGTTGATGATAATACAGATATGTGAAGATCAAATTTAAAAGAAAAAGAAAAAAAAAAGTGTCAAAATCGGACTCAAAAATGAATTTAAATAGAGTTAAGAGAAAAACTCTTTAGGCACATCAATCATTCTCATCCTTTCTTGTGTTGTGATATTTTTCCCTCATTATTGTTTCTTCTCTCTATTAAACCCCCCCAAAAGAAAGAAAAATAAGAGACAAGTCCAAATTTTCTTCCTTCTTCTCTAATTTTTTGTTTTGTTTTTTTTTTCTCGGGTTTTGGTTGGTAGAGATTCTCTTTCTCTTCGTGCTTTGTATCGTGATCATCGTCGGTGTTGGTAACTGCACATTTGAGGTATTAAACTCTTACTTCCTCACTTTATTCTCTCTACAATTTTTCTTTTTGATTTCTGGGTTTTCATGTTTTTTCTTGGCTAATTGAATGCTTTTTTCTGTAATTCTCTCTCTCTCTCTCTCTCTCTCTCTTGTTTTCTTTCTGGGTTTTGTCTAAAGTTTAAACCCTTTCTTAGAATCTTAAAGTGTTTCTTCTGATTTTTCTCTCTTTAGTTTGTTATTCAAGTCGCCGACTTCGATCAATAGTAAAAGGTTTTAGCTTTTGATGATCCAGAAAGTACAAACAATTTTGGGTTAGCTTCGTTTTATTAAGCAAACTAGTTGATCTTCTGAGTGTTATTAGTTCAACGATCTTCTTAGTTTTGATTCTGATTTTATAACTCATCTGTACTTATAACAATATTGATATTGGGTTAAAGCTCCATCAATGACTGTTTTGTTAAGTCAATTACTAAATTTTTAGACTTTCCTCAACAACAAATAGAAAAACAAAGATAGATTACTTTCGTAATGGATGTAAGGTTGACTTATCCTCACGTTTTCAGTATGATCAAAAGTTTGAGATTTTATTTTGTACATAACCTCGTATTGATCGTTGGTTGAGGGTTTTGATTTCTTCTTTCAATTAATCTTTCTTGCTTGCATGTTAAATTTCAACCACATGACTTTAGATTTTGAATGTGGTTGTTCATTCACTCTTGTATCCTAATTTTCAAGTGTATCTGACCTGTGAGATTTTTCAATGCATGTGTGTCAGCTTCATTAGGGTATTATAAATGTGAGCTAATTTGTGTGTTTCTCTTTTGATTTAAGAAGCAGATCAAAAGAAAGAAAGTTGCTGAATGGATATTCCACAAGAAGCACAGAATGGAGCTTGGGGGATTCTCTCTGGATTTGGTCGCCACCATAATCCCTCCACTGATGCTACTTTGTTCTCCAGTTCTTTACCTGTTCTTCCCCATGGAAAACGTACAAACCAAATCCCTTAAATCATTATATATGATCTATTTACACACACATTGTCACTCTTTTGCTTACTAGTTTTGCTCTTTTTATTGCAGTGCGATTGAGTGATAACAGAGATGGTTTCTCACTGATAGATGATGCGGCTGTTTCTCGTCCAAACAAGCTTAACGAAAATGTTGATGATATTGACTCTCACTCCATTGGAAACCTGCTCCCTGACGAAGAGGAGCTATTGACAGGGATGATGGATGATCTTGACATGAACGAGTTACCTGATGCTGATGACTATGATCTTTTTGGTAGTGGAGGAGGTATGGAACTTGACTCTGATTTTCGAGACAACTTGAGCATGAGTGGTCCTCCAAGGTTAGCCCTTTCGAGTCTTGGTGGAAATGCAATTCCACAGTTCAATATACAAAATGGTGCGGGAACAGTTGCTGGTGAGCATCCTTACGGTGAACATCCCTCGAGAACATTGTTTGTCCGGAATATTAACAGCAATGTAGAGGACTCTGAACTCAAAGCTCTGTTTGAGGTAACTTCAACAAAATTTGACCTGACACTGTTTGGATTTGTTATAAAAAATTTACTCAACAGACACTGATTGATTACGTTCTTTTTATATGTGGCAGCAATATGGTGACATAAGAACGCTCTATACTACTTGTAAGCATAGGGGATTTGTTATGATATCTTATTATGACATTCGTGCTGCTCGAATGGCTATGCGGTCTTTACAGAATAAGCCATTAAGACGGAGAAAATTAGATATTCACTTCTCAATTCCTAAGGTTTGCTAGTGTTTCTTTCTTACACTGTCAAGGATTCTCTGTTCAGCTCTTATTTGTTTCTTTTGTCTGTTTCCTGTCTAATATATAGGATAATCCATCTGAGAAGGATATGAATCAAGGGACATTAGTGGTTTTCAACCTGGATCCCTCAATTTCAAATGACGACTTACATAAAATATTTGGTGCTCATGGCGAGATTAAAGAGGTGATAGATATTTTTCTGTGTTTTTTTTTTCTTTTCATTACCAAATGTTATATGTTTGATTTCGTTGAGTTGGTTTAGATGAGAAAACATCCATGTTAAGTGCTGTTTATTTCCTCCTAAAAAGCAGATAAGGGAAACACCACATAAGAGGCATCACAAATTCGTCGAGTTTTATGATGTTCGAGCTGCCGAAGCAGCATTGAAAGCATTAAACAGGTGTGAGATTGCAGGAAAACGTATTAAGGTTGAACCTAGTCGCCCTGGAGGAGCTCGTAGAAGGTTTGTATGTTTCTTAGATCTAACTTATCCGATAATTAATGTCATTATATTTCTCACATCTGATTACATATTTGATGTTCTAGCCTGATGTTGCAACTTAACCAAGAACTTGAACACGAAGATTTGCATTACTTACCTCTGATTGGTTCACCCATGGCCAACTCTCCTCCAAGTGAGTCTATTAACTTAGATGCTTTCTTCAGTTTTCTATTAACTTTTGACATCGTCAAAGGCTGAAACTGTTGATTTGGTGGCAGGTGGTAACTGGCTGCAGCTGAACAGTCCGGTTGAAGGTAGTCCACTTCAAAGTGTACTTAGTAGGTCACCCGTTTTCGGGGTAAGTCCTACAAGGAATGGGCACTTGTCTGGTCTGGCTACTGCTCTAAATTCACAAGCACCAAGCTCGAAGCTTGCACCCATTGGCAGGGGTCAAATTAGTAGCAACTTTCAACAGTCATCGCATTTATTTCAAGAGCCAAAATTGGATAACAAGTACACGGGAAATCTTTCCCCTTCTGGTCCTTTGATCTCAAATGGAGGTGGAATTGAGACATTGTCAGGGTCAGAGTTTCTCTGGGGAAGTCCTAACTCACGCTCTGAACCTTCAAGTTCCTCGGTTTGGTCAACATCATCCACTGGGAATCCATTCTCCTCTGCTCGTGTAGACCGATCTGTTCCATTTCCACATCAGCATCAAAGTCAAAATCCCAGCCATCATCATTTCCATGTTGGGTCTGCACCATCTGGTGTTCCTCTAGAAAAACATTTTGGATTCTTCCCGGAGTCTTCAAAGGACACTTTGTTCATGAACAATGTTGGTCTTCAAGGAACAAGTGGGATGGGTCTCAACGGTGGAAGTTTCCCGTCGAAACTGGCCAATCATGGGATCATTAATTCTGGAAGCATGGCCGAAAACGGTTTTTCAAGTTACAGAATGATGTCTTCACCGAGATTCAGCCCCATGTTCTTAAGCAGCGGTCTAAACCCAGGACGGTTCACCTCTGGATTTGATGGTTTGTATGAAAATGGAAGGCCTCGGAGAGTCGAGAATAATTCAAGCCAAGTGGAAGGCAGGAAACAGTTTCAACTTGATTTGGAAAAAATTCTCAATGGAGAGGATTCTCGGACTACTCTGATGATTAAAAACATTCCAAACAAGTAAGCTTTTCTTTCCTTTATTGTTACTTCTACGATTCAGCAATTTCCTGACCAAGTTGCTTTTTTGCTGTTCTCAACAGATACACCTCAAAGATGTTGTTAGCTGCGATTGATGAAAAGAACCAAGGAACCTACAACTTTCTCTACTTACCCATTGATTTTAAGGTAAGGATTAAAACAAAAATGTGAAGTTACGAATCCATTAGTTGATACAGCAATTGATTAATAACCTTGGTCTTGCAGAACAAATGCAATGTTGGCTATGCATTCATCAACATGCTCTCTCCAGAACTCATCATTCCATTCTACGAGGTCGTCTCCTGTGTCCACGTTTCTTCTAAGCTATTGTTGAATTCAGTTTAGATCACTCAGAAGATGAACTAACTAAAACACTCACTGTACAGGCTTTTAACGGGAAGAAGTGGGAGAAGTTCAACAGTGAGAAAGTAGCATCATTGGCATACGCTCGTATACAGGGAAAATCTGCCCTTATAGCCCATTTTCAGAACTCAAGCTTGATGAATGAAGATATGCGTTGCCGTCCAATTATCTTCGATACCCCTAATAATTCAGACTCTGTTGAACAGGTAAAGCTGTTAAAAACAATCCTGTTTGGTCTGAAAGAAATATATACTCCTTAGATAGTGAGATCTTTTAGAATTGTTCCTTGGATTGAGAGGCTTTGGTGTCTTTTTATAGGTTGTTGAGGAAACTAAGAATGTGGATCTGTTTGACTCTGAGCTCAATGATGATGGCAGAGTGAAAAGCTGACACAAGAGTAAAGAAGACTCAGTGTTGTGATCATCGCTGTTACTTTTTTCTTTTTAGTTTAAGTACTAATTTTTTTAACCGTAAATATTGGTGAAAGGCAGAGTTAACTGATGCAGCACCCTGCAGCAGAGTGTGTTTTCGATTTGCAGGTTTTAAATGCTGCCTGCAGCTGTGGGAGTATTTACTCTGTTTTTTTTTTTTACCTTTCTTCATGTTTTTTTGGTACCATGGAGTATATGTGAAAAACAAAAACCATGAATACTCGGTTTTATGTGGGTATTATGTTGTAACTCTGGTGACTCTGGTTACTTTTGTTATATGGTATGACAATTTGTACAGTAAGAGACAATGTGTACGCACACTCTTAACTCAAAAAGTCGGTCTTATCAAATAGTATATAGAAAAATAAACCAAAAACACAATTGAAGGAGCTATGTCGGCACAAAAACTTGGTTTCTAACGCAAATAATGTGGTGAGATAAAGTTTTAAAGTCTTTGAATAATCGATTAAGATGTTTAGATTTGGAGTTGTGTTTGGTTTTCCTCAAAATGAACAAGATCCTTTTACTCGTATTTTAAGATAATGAGCTTCGTAAATGTAACGTTTCAATTTTCAAGACACACGAAAATTGTTTTTTGCTACTCGTAAATGTAACTTTTTACTCGTACTTAGAACAACTACAATGGGAAGACTCCTAATGGAGTAAATGTAACTTTTGTGCTTTCCAAAGTCCTTGTAATAAATTTTTCTTTATCTTAATCTAGATCTAAATTCTTTGGTCGACATAGATTTTTGTCATGTTTTGTGATTTGGATATTTATACTTAACGTGGGATCTTACGAGGTGGATTTGCATATCAACCAACGGTGGAGATTCATTTTATATGATATATTTGTGAACATCTCTCGACGTCCAATCACGTGCAAATGGGCCCATTTTTACGCGAAGTCCACAGTATTTACGTAACGATCACATATCGATGCAGTGATCCAATATAACGAAAAGATCACTCTACTCCGTCATCGTAACAATCTTACAATTCACATGGCGAGTCTCTGTCTCTCATCGTCCCGGATTGTTAGTCTCCACCATCAGAAACCCTTCCTCTCTCTTAAACTCCGGCCTCGTTCATCATATCTCTCCGGTCCAAGTCACGCTACGACTGATGTTTGCTTCAATCCACTAAAGTATAATAAAAACACTATTTCAAATTCTCATAAACTGTGTGGATTTTGGAAAATTTTCGAGTCGGTTTTGTGTAGCTCTTTAGTTTTTTGAATGTTGGTTGGTTTGTAGGTTATCGGCTGATTGTCAACGAAACGTTACAGTATCGATGAGAGTTGAGAAGCGGAGAAAGAGAGGATCGAGCTTTGTGTGCTATGCTGCTCCAATTTCTGTCCATAATCTACAATGGATCTCCACTATTTCTTGCCTGTATGATCTCGATTGACTGCCTTATAATTAATAAACTTATGTTGTTTCCTCTGTTTCATATGAATAGTACTCAATGGTGTTTAAATTTCTAGAGCATTGATGCTTGTAAGGGGAACTAGTATCCATAAGTCTGTTGTTGTTCCACTATTTGCACTACACGCACCATCGAGTATCATCGCCTGGATCAAGTAAGCTTGGTGACATGATACTACTACCAATGCTTGTTGCTTGCATATTCGCAGAGTAGCAATCTTAAAGTCCTTCCACTTAAATCTCTCCATCTAATTTTTAGGGGAGAATATGGCGTTTGGGCTGCATTTATGGCGCTTATTGCTCGATTGTTCTTCTCTTTTCCAGGTTCGTATTCATTTTCGTGTAAATTGAGTTAAAGCCATGCCTTGTAATTGACTGTTTGTAATTGTTATACAATGCCTTGTTTATAGGTGAACTTGAGCTGCCATTCATCGCATTACTCTTGGTGATTGTAGCGCCATATCAAGTCATGAGCATAAGGTTAGAATCTTATTGAATGTAATGATAAAGATCGAGGTATTTCTTTTGTTTGAAGTCAAACCTCATACATTTGCAGAGGAAAGCAAGAGGGAGCAATCATATCTTTAGCAATTTCATGTTTTTTGGCTTTTCAACATTTCTCTCGAGCAGGCAGCTTGCAGAAAGCATATGAGAAGGGTTCAGTTGTTGTTACTGTAGCCATAATTAGTGTAGCAGTTGTATCACTACTTTTCTTGATATAAACTATAGTCCCTATACACACTTTCATCTGTAAATCGGTGTTATAATGTATATTGCATTTGTTTGTTCGATAGAATATGCTTAAGTGTATATCTTCTCTTTGTGAGATGCTTGTAGTTTTGGCAATATTTTTTGGTGACGGATTTATCTTTTAAGTTTTGGTTTCATTGCAATTATGTCACTGAGACCAAGAATATGTATGACACGTGAATAACATTTTCAATCGTACATAGCTTCGGAGGGCTCCGGTCTGGTCTAGCATGGCCTTATTGACAGATTGAGGATAAGGCAAGCTTACATGTACCTCTCTGTTGTGTACTCTATTTTTAGAGTAGAAAAACTTCTTCCAAATTCAAACGAAGATGTAATCAAGTCTTCTCTTCTTATTGTTTCAGTTTTGGTTTTCTGAATGCCTTGTGATGAGTTTCTCTTCTTACTGTTTCAGTTTTGCTTTTCTTCCCATTAATAGTGTCGGTAAATCAAGTTTTCTCTTTTTACTGTTTCAGTTTAGTTTTCTGATTTTTTTTTTCCCACTGATTGATCTTTTCTTAGCTCAACTTGATAAGAATCTTCTTCCAAATGCAAACAAAGATGATGTTACGGTAATCAATCAAGCCCATTAATACTTTCTTCTCAATCTAAAATATATCAACATAGTTCTTATGTACATTTTCATTGTTTGTCTTCGTCGTTGATGGAGGCGACGACACCATCAGGGAATCCTCTTGCCGTGAAGCTCATTGGTCACTTCTCTTTCTCCTTCCGGCCTATTTTTACCTTTCGTTGGTGTTGTAGGTGGTTTAGTTATATGTTAGTTTTATGCTAGATCCAGATTTAGAGTTGGTTTAGGTTGTCTTAGGTAATTTTTTTGGTTATAGTTATCTTGAGTTTGATGTGGTTCTTTTCCGGTTTCGCTCATCTATCCGACTCTGTCGAGTTGTATTCCGACTAGAGGTGGTTTTGCTCCTTTTTTGCACATTATAGATTTAGTTCGAGGTCTGGTCTTTTCATAGTTTCTATTAAAGCATCAAATTAGTCGGATTTGTTATCTGATCTTGTCACTTCCGAAAGTTGTAGGTCCTGTTATTCTGTCATTTACTGTCACTAGTTTATTTCGGTCTTTTCTCATATCCAATTTCTTTCCGCGACTTCGAGCAGTTCTGACTCTAGGATTCTTTCACTCCGATTTAGAAGCCAAGTTCTTCATTTGGAAGGCGCACTTAATCATTATAGGAGAATTCAACATTGTCTCTTGCTTCACAGTGTTTCCGTTCATCCGTTCGAGTACATACATTCAAGTTTTATCTTTAGTCGATCTAGTTTTTTTCTGGTTTCGGTTTAATCAAGTTTTCCATTTTTGGGCTCATTTTTTAGGGATATTTCTGTCATCCGCCGACATATGTATTCATTTGTGTAATATTTTTTTTATTTATCAGCAAAAGGGGCAAAGCCCCCAATTAACTATTTATTCATAAACAAAAATTAAGTACAAACATTTATCACAGATGAAACACCATGAGAGTCAACAAAATTAACCTCCTGTAAACAATCAGGTGGAACCGCAAAATAATGATAACCTAAATGTAAAGTAAATGCATGATTAGCTAATGCGTCCGCAAGACAGTTCGCCTCCCTATACATATGAGAAATTCGGACTATATATCCACTCCCTTAAGATAAATCCATAGCACAAATGTACTAGGAATGACAAAGGGTGAGTATCACTAATCCCCAATGTCAAGAACTCAACTACCACCTTCGAGTCAATCTCAACTTCCACCCTCACCGCTCTCTGTTCCCAAGCCATAACAAGACCGTACTAAACACCCCATAGCTCTGCCAATAGAACACTACAAACTCCAATATATAGCGAGAACCCTCCACACCAAGAACCATTAGAATTCATATAACACCGCCTACCGAAACATGACCAGAACTTCTCCGAACAGCATTGTCGATATTGAATTTATACCAAGACTCTCTTGGACGGGACCACGCTATATCTCGGTCCTCTTTAGGGCGACATGCGCGGGACGAAGCATTCAAGGAAAAGGATTTCGTAACCTCTAAGCTTGCACCTTTGAGAAAACGAATGTGATCCCTACATCTTCTTTGAGACCCAAAGACATTGTCGCATCTCTATTTCTATCCCCACATAACTCCTAAGGAAAAAGTAGTAGGCCAAGTATTCGACCAAGCACCTCTTTTAGAACCAAGATTAGTAAAAATCCATTCCAATAATGCGGCATTAAAGAATTATTTATGCTTGTTCATAGGAACAAGTTTCCGCCAAATTCCCTCCATATCTGGACAATCACGTAACACATGCATTAGAGACTCGACATCCCTGCGGAAAACCTGGCAAACATAATTACTACAAATATGTCTACACACATGTTCCACATTGGTCATAACAACTTGGTGAGAGGCTAACCAAATAAACATTCGAGCTCTTTTGGTAACATGATATCTCCACACACGATCGAAGAAAGAAGACATATATGGACTCAGAGCAAGTTGGCGTGTAAGTAGCCTATAAGCCATTTTGACTGAAAAATTACCATCCATGGAAGCCCTCCAAGATATACAATCTTGTGCTCCAGTAACGTCATCAACCACAACAGAATATAGTTTTAGCTGAGTTATTTCACTCAGAAAGGGGGATATAAGAGAGAAGTCTCATCCCGACCTGACAGACCAAAGGTCGGAAATAGTAGCGTGTAGTTCACTAGACGGTAAACCAATGAGTACCTTATCCATTAACGCAGTTTGACCTAACCAGCGAGATTGCCAAAACTGATTGAGCGACCATTCCCTATAATCTGTCAGGTCCCAGGACAAATCACATATCGTAATACTAGACAAAAGCTTTGCCATGTTTAAGAACCAGGTCGTTGTCCGCTGAACCATTCATTATCTTGCAAATCCTTAACATTATATTTGTTGCGCACTAAACGAGCCTACATGCTTATACGATCATGAAGTAAACGCCAACCCACCTTACCAAGCAAAACTTTATTCATCTCACGCGATTTACAGATCCCTAACCCTCCATCCTTCTTTGGTAAGCAAATTGTATCCCAAGACAACAAGTGTTGTTTTCTCTGTTCGGGAGTACTTTCCCAAACAACGGAACGCACTAACTTATCGAGAGTACTAATCGTTGATGCAGGCAAAGTAATGATGCTCATAGTATGGACAAGAATCGAGGAAATAACTGATTTTGTGAGGATAACACGTCCTGCAAGACTCAAGACATGGCCCTTCGAACCTGCTAGAAACGACGAGACTTTACCCTAGATCTCTCCAAATGTATCTTTATTCTTTGTTGGAGAACTGGTAAACCTAAATACTTTCCCAAATCATTAGTTGATTTAATTCCACTCTCGTTACTAATCTGAGTTGCCATGTCCGACATCACGTTCTTTGAGAAATAAATCTTGGAGTTATCAACACTTACACGTTGTGCTGATGCACCACAAAACTTCTCCAGCACGGATCGAATTACCCGAATCTGGGAAACCGAAGCCTCAGTAAATAGGATGAGATCATCAGCAAAACACACATGAGATAATTTTGGACTCCCATGAGATAAACAAATTGGTTTCCATGTCTTAGCAGCAACCGAAGCATCGATCATGTGACAAAGACGTTCAATAACAAGGACAAACATATACAAGGATAAAGGATCGCCCTGTCGAAGGCCTCAGGCGAGCTTAATAGGTTGTGTATGTTTCCCATTCAATCGAACACTCATCGATGCATTAGAGACACAAGCCATAATCCACTCAATCCAAGCTCTCGGAAGATTGGCTACTCTTAACATGTCCTCTAAGAAATCCCAGCGCACTCGATCATAAGCCTTTTCTAAATCAAGCTTCAAAAGTATCCAATCCTTATGAGCAGTCTTCTTTCTCATAGAGTGAACAACTTCTTGAACAACCACAATGTCATCCAAACTCAAGCGTCCAGGAATGAAACTCGATTGAGCGAGACCAATGAGATTAGACATAAGTGGTTTCAGGCGCATCATCAAAGTATTTGTTATTGTCTTCAACAAAACATTACAATGACCTATACGACAAAATTGGGTTACTCTCTCCAGTTTCAATACTTTAGCAATAAGAACCACAAAAGCATCAATCATACCTTCCGGCAGTATTCCTGTGTCAAAAAAACTGAAGCACAAAACTCACCACTGACTCCCTAACCATATCCCAATAAGATTGGTAAAATACCTGTTGAAAACCATCAGGTCTCAGGGCCTTGTATCTGCTCATACTCCGAATAGCCTGTTCCACATCATTACCCATGAAGGCTCTTTGCAAAGACGTCAACTCCAAGTGCGAGAAGTTTGTAAAACCCAATCCCGGGAGTGGATCAGAGTTATCGTGAGCATCACAAAAGGAGTAAAGGGATTTATAGTAATTCACAAGCTGCTCTCTAATTGTTGTGAGTCCAAGACCCACACACCATCATCATTTCGAAGACTTTCAATTTGATTCCTCCGTCTACGAATTATCGTGCTGGTATGAAAGTACGATGTATTACAATCCCCAAGAGCAATCCACTGTTCTCTAGATTTCTGATACCACAAAATTTCTTCTTGTTCCAGAACTCTATCAAGGTCTTGAATCAAACACTCCTCTTCCACTAATGAAGCATCCGATGGTGAGGACTCTAAACGCTCTTGGACACGTTGGATATCATCCAAAAGACTATCTTTCTTCTTCTTAATATCCCCAAAAACCTCACAATTCCATCTTTTAAGAGCTCTCTCAAGTTTACGCAGAGCCTCAGGAGTACTCAAAGACCGATCACATGAAGATTCTAAGAGAGTTTTAAAACTCTTATGTTGTAACCAAACAGCTTCAAAACAAAAAGGTCGGTGTCAAGGATCACTAACCACGATGGAAGAAAGCTGAAGATAAAGAGGCGCATGATCTGATGATAAGAAAAGTAAGTGAGCAATAGCCGCTTCCTGCCACTTCAAATGAGCATGTGCACAACAAAGAACCCTATCCAATCTTTTGGCAACTAAATTAGATTCAACACAACCCCTCTTCCAGGTAAAGGAGTTACCCCGAAAACCCATATAAATTAGCATAACCTGATTCATCCAATCACAAAACACAAGGGAATCTTGCGACAAATGCCCATTCCCGCCAATTCTCTCATCTAGTCTAGCAATTGTGTAAAAATCACCCCGAATAAAACTGGTGTCGATATTTCCTAAACCACACGTCCAATTTCACTCCACAATCCACTTCTTATACCGAGAGATGGAGTTGCGTAAACTGCTATAACATGTAGAACATCAAAACCGGTATCCACCTTAGCACAAATAAACTGGTTCGATGACCTCACTACATCAACATAGCCTAAATTTGAACGCCATAAGAGCCAAAGTCCTCCACTTTGTCCTTTAGCATGCACTTGAAAAGACATATCAAAACCCAAACCTTGACATATCTGTCTTGCTCTATCACCCCCAGCATGAGTCTCAAAAACTGCCAAAATATTAGTCTTATATAAATATCTGATCGAACGTCAAAAATTGGGTTTATTCGCCCCCCGACAATTCCAAAAAAGAAAATTCATGATATAACAAAATATCAATAGACAAAGAACTACCGGGGAGAGATGTTAAGCCTCCATGGAGATATCAACGGAAGTTTGTAACTTACCCTGATCACGAAAAACTGTAGATGGAACATTAGTTACTTTGTTCATTATTCTCACTATTATCAAGCTGCATATTCTTTCCTTCTTTTACCATCTCGACTATATCATGACCGGTTTTGAAAGCCCCTCCCGCACGGCCAACTCTAACGTCTTCGACACGTAACCGTTTCCCTGATGCGGATAACTCACTATCGCTCCTTATCGGTCTGAAAATCAGACCTTTAGTAGGTTTAATATTATTGGGTTTTCTTCTCTGAACTTTCTCAGTAGACTTAGGGTCAAGAGCAAGATTATTAGTCAACCCACTCTTAGGTCTACTCTGAAAGTGAAACCCTTTAAAATATATACCCGCATCACCTCTAGTCTTATTCGAAATGGGCTTAACCTCAGGCTTCAAAATCTTCATCGGATTCATGCTCTAAGAAACTAGGGGGTATATCTTCTTGTAACGAATCAAAACGGTTAGTGGACACAGTAGTACCTACATGTTTTGGGCTCGTCGAATCCCTAAAAACCCGCCCTTGAGGTACAACCAAGTCACATGTCGCTATACCAGCCTTCAAAGACAGTAACCCATGTCGCCTAGCCACTTTTTTGGGGGTGAAAAAACCATTAGAAAGAGACATCGAATGATTCCTTTCAATAACCTTAATACTCGTCTTACTTACTGAGTTCTCCACAACCGCAAGTTTGTTCCCTGTCGTTGGAGTAGACACCGTCTTCGGGCAAGCTCCAACCACATGCCCATATATTCTACAATGAGAACAAATCGTATTAAAGCTCATATTCCACAAAATAACGATCTTCATTCACAATAATGGTCCCTTTTAAGGGTTTAGCTAGGTTTACTTCAACACAAATCCTAGCAAAACGGGCTCTTGCCATAGTCCTAGTATTACCATCGACTTTAATCGGAGCACCAATGCCACTTGTGATACCCATGATAGTTTTTGTATGGTAGAAATTGGTCGGAATGTTCGATAGTCGCACCCACACCGGAGTAGTCAATATTATCACAAAACGAATCAAAATCAGGATCCCACTTCTTCACCATTAAGTAACTTCCAAAAATCTTCCATGGACCTCCTGTCAACGTAGCCATGTACTTTTCCTCATGTTCAAAGCGGACCATGAAGAAGTTCCTTGGCAGGTGAGTCACGCTCATATCCCCTAAAGATTTTCAAAGATCATTCAATTTCTTGATCAGCACGGAAATTGCAACACTTCGCCCTAACAACTTCACAAGTATACACTTTCCCCACACACCGTTCATAGCACTCAAGACCTACGACTCAATTATAACCACTGGTTCCCCATCCACACTATTGGGGAAAGTGACCTTCATCCTATCCCTCACAAACAAACTATCCACCATGTCTTCTGGATTCAGATACCTCCAACCCTAGACCTCGAGACCTTAGAAACCTAGGAGACCAGCGAAACTACACCAGAGGCTGCAACACTTCCAGAGGCGGTCCTTGTCATTGGAATCGAGCATCATCCTGTCCTGCAAGGCTTCCCGCATTGGACGGGAATCGCTATTTATATCGTCCTTAACACTAGACCCAATTCTTTTTCATTTGTGTAATGTTGGAACAGTAGCTTCCTAATATAATTCTAGTGAGAAAAAAAAATCTGATGTGATATTAATTTGCATTCGAGTTGATACTAACGGTCGAGATTAAATGGCGTAGGCCCCAGATTAAAGCATTAGCCGCAAAACCTTCACCGTCCATGTAACGGTCAGGATTGTTGAATCAATTATTATTTAACGGAAAGATCACTCCGTCATCCTTCACCACCGTGTTTCTAACACAATTGACAATACAAACATGGCTAGTCTCTGTCTCTTATCGTCCCGGATCGTCTCTCTTCACTACCAGAAACCCTTTCTCTCTCTTAAACTTCGACCTTGTCCTCCAAATCCCTCTAGTCTGGGTCACAGTACTGTTTGCTTCAATCCACTACGGTAGAGTGACATGGAAACACGCGGTTTCAAATTTTCAAACAGTGGATTGGGATTTTGTATTCCAATTGTTTTGTTTAACTCTCTCGTTCTGATTATTCTTTGGTAGGTTATCGACAGATCGTCAGCGAACCGATACGATATCGGCGAGGGTTGAAAAACGGCGAAAGAGAGGATCGAGTTTGGTCTGTTATGCTGCTCCGATGTTGTCTGTTCATAATCTACAATGGATCTCGACAATTTCTTGCGTGTATGATCTCACTATCTCTCTCATTTATTGTGAATTCTAACGCTGAAATTATGCTGATGTGTGAATTTCTTTGAACTTTAGCTTCGATCGGATTGTAGTAAATCGTATTGATAAATGAGATTAGTATGAATCGAGGACTTCTATAATCAAATTTTGCTACATGATTCAGAAATTCCACTTTGATTACCTTGTGATAGCTGATTGTGTTATTTTAACCATTTCATCAGCATCATCAGTTCAATGCTATTGCTATACTGAATGTTATTTCTTTTCTAGTGCATTGATGCTTGCAAGGGGTACTGGCATCCATAAGTCCTTTGTTGTTCCACTATTCGCTCTACAGGCACCATCAGGCATTATCTCCTGGATTAAGTAAGGTTTTTTAATGGTGATATAATATCTTTTCATTCGTTACTAATGCTTCTAGCCTTTGCTACATAGGTTCTCTTCTTTACTAGTAAATATGTAAAAGAGGACTTTGCATGTTCGTAGTGTTATCTTGAAGTCATTAAACTTCTGCATCTTATTTTCAGGGGTGAATATGGCATCTGGGCAGCATTCCTGGCGCTTCTTACTCGACTTTTCTTTGCTTTTCCAGGTTTGTAATTATCTTTATCAAGTAGGTTGAGTTGTAGGCTATTGAATTCGTGTCGGATTTATTTTAAGTCGAATAGTGATAACCCAAGGTTTATAGGGCATTTGTTCCAGTTTCGATGTCAAGAACTTAAGTGTCCACTACTTAGTCATGCTGACAGGATTGGCACATGTGTTATCAGATCTTCAATTTGCAGAAGAGTATGCCTGGCCTTTTTTCTTTTAAATTCTCTTATAATGTCTTGTTTATAGGTGAACTTGAGCTGCCTTTCATTGCATTACTCTTGGTGATTGTGGCGCCATATCAAGTTATGAGCATAAGGTTAGAGTCTTAGTAAATGTAATGTTTTCGTTCAAAGTTTTTTGTTGTTTTATTTGAGACTCATTGACTTCTTACACTTGCAGGGGGAAGCAAGAAGGAGCTATCCTTTCTTTAGCAATCTCTTGTTTTCTGGCCTTCCAGCATTTCTCACGAGCAGGCAGCTTGCAGAAAGCATTTGATCAGAGTTCAGTTCTTGCCACTGTAGCCATAATTGGAGTCACAATTGTATCGTTCCTTTTCTTGCTATAACTATGCTCCTGACAAAAGGACTCTCATCTGTAAATCTCTGTAGCAATGTGTATGAATTGACAAGAATAATGTGTTGTATTTATGTGCTCTTTATGATATGCTTGTATTTGGCACTTTTTAGTGGTAACAGATTGATCTTGTAGCTGTATATGATTCCATAAGGAACTGGTCTGCAATCAGAACCTACCACTTATAATATCACGAAGGGGGAAGAGCAAATTTAAGGATATTGAGGTCCTAGTAGTAGCTGTTTTAAATTGCTAGGTAATCTGGAGTTTGTCCGTCATTATCGCTGTGCCTAGCTGTTTTGGAATGCTGCAGGTATGTACCGACTGGAAGAACTTTTCATTTAGTTTGCTGTTATATAATACCCTTGTTATTCCATAATTAATCATGTTTAACGTTGCTTTTGTATTTTTAACCGTTCCCTAAGTATTTTATTCTCTAAAACTGTGAAGAGATACATTATGCTTAATATGTCTACAAGAATGTATATATCCTAAACCCTTTGATTCAATAGTACCTCCTACTAAATAAATATAATTCCAGTAATGAACTATAGCAATATAACAGATGGTGAAAGTAAGGTCTTGGATTAAAATCTTCTTGCTGATCATGGCTGTTTTCTTGAACTTTATATATCGTGATGGTAGGTATGAAAAACGCGCCTCATCGTTTGCAGAGAATGATTGAAACCCTGTAACCCTTGTTGGATTAAGCATAGTTTTCCCTGAGCAGTGGCATTAATATCCCAATTGTTGTAAATATTGAAATAAGGCTATGTGATACAGTGGTTGCTGAACTTGGAAGCCCAGTTGGCTCTCCCACGCTGAAGGGTGGTCCAGAACCAGGTATGCCTGTCGTTGGAGTTGTTATTGGGGGTGGGTATGTAGATGGAGGGGAGTTGAAATCTGGTGGAGTCATTTGACTCGGCGGGCTTGTACTGCACTTGGCAAAAATGAATCACTTTTATTTTTCTCACTTTCTTAGCAGGTTAAGACGTTTTAATTTGATGGAAAGAGAAACGTACCTGACTGTTCCTGATGATGATGAGAAGTGACAGTTTCCTTTACCTGGAACATTATAAAGAGCAGATTTGAGTATCAGTCTCAGATTTATCTCTTGTGTAAAAGGTGAAAATTCTACTCGTTATCGAGTTCTTTAACACAGTAAAATCATATGGTGGGATAGTATTCCTATGTTTATGAGCTTATTCCAGACACTCAAACTTCTATCAGATGTGGAGGTCTTAATTAAAAATAAAAGAGATGTGGATGGCAGTATGCAGGTAACATAAACCTACTTTCCTGGCTCTTATGGTCAAATCTTTGTAGACATGTACTACACTAAAATTTCTTACTTGGATCTGTGCTGGTAAGTTGTGCTGCTCCTCCAAAGTTGCAGCTGTCTGAACCAGGATGCTTCTGGTAATAACTATTAAAAGCAAAGGAGGCATGATCACGAATAGTGTTAGGCTCGTAACAGGCTGCACCTTGTTGGATCTGGCCACAATCAGCTCCTCCATACCCACACGCATAATCTAAAGCCACCTGTAATGATGTTGTTGAAGCAGTTGCTTTTGCTATACACCACTGCCCACTACCACCACCGCCGCCACCACCTCCACCTGCGCCAGTGTCACCACCGCCGCCACCTCCACCTGCACCAGTGTCACCACCACCACCACCAGGTGCACCACCACCTGCACCAGTGTCACCACCTCCACCAGGTGCACCACCATAACCTCCACCTGCACCGGTGTCGCCACCACCTCCACCACCAGGTGCGCCACCACCTCCACCACCAGGTGCAACACCACCTCCACCACCTGCACCAGTGTCACCACCTCCTCCACCAGGTGCACCACCACCACCATAACCGCCACCACCTCCACCCACATCACCACCATCACCTGGTGGTGTGGTACCACCAAGAGGTGGGTAACCACCGGTACCACCATCAAGTGGTGGATAACCACCACCAGTTGGACCTGGGATTGTTGAGGAAGGCGGTGTTGGTTGGGTTATGGTTGGTGTGGTGGTAGTACCACCAGGAGGTGAAGGATTAACAACTGGTATATCACCTTGTCCTTGTTGAGCTATAACATCTAGAGCTGAAATCAATCATCACAAAAATCAAATTAGTTCTTTACGTCCTTAACTTTTCATAATGCGCAGGAAAAAAAGAAAAAAAAAAACTAGTTCATGATTCTAATGTATCAGAGGCAAAGAGATTACGTGAAGCGATAAGAAGACATAGAAGTATGATGGAGAAACATCGCGGAGCTAAACTGTGAGTCATATTCTTTTCTAGTTCTCGAGTAGTTAATATAGCTTTTAAGAGAAAGAGAGAGTCTTCAGGTAGTTCTTGGGATTTGGTAGAGGAAAGAAAGAATGATTACGAAGAAGTTCCCTCTTTGGTATTAGATATATCTAATTATAAAGATGAAGAGAAAAGAGAATCATAGAATCAAAGATTTCTTGGGATGGGAGAGAGAAGGTGGTGAAGGACATGTAAGGAGAATATAAGAAAACTTGAGAAAGGAGAAACTTATAGGAAGCTAGAATCGGCAAGCAAGAGAAAACACCATAAAGAGGAAAAGGTATTTACATATAAACCTATTTTTTAGTAGAAAGATATACAAGAAGCTCCTTCTTTCTTGTTGGGAAAAATTTCACATCTCATCTCCATTAGTATTAGTAAGTAGTGTATCAATGATTTTTTACATATAAAGAAAAAGAAAATGAGATGGGTATATGGTAATAAAGAGGATACACTAATTTGTGTCTTAGTAATGACAATATTATGATCATCTTTGGTAGTATTTGGAGACTTGAAGATTGTTTTGTTATAAAGGTAGGAGGAAGAGAGATCTTTTTAAATGTTTTTTGAACTATTGTCGTACTAAATCGAACAACACAAAGTGCGAAGACTTGTAAGTAACTAAATACAAGACAAAGTTAAAGTGTTTCCTATGAAACAGAAGGAATCTGCTGATTAAGCCCAGTTGCGATTCTGTCTCTTTCTCTTGTTTATGTTTCTTCATTTCTAAATTAGTGCTTCTTTTTCTTTCATTTGTTTCTAACCTTTTCTGTATTTTATATCTTTCAGATTTTTTTTCTTTTCTCTTTTTTATATTTAGAAAGTTCATGTGGTAACTTTGTCCAAAGTGGTAATCCAAACTACTAACCTTTCATATGAAGCGACATAAATCCAAATCAATCGTCACATTAACTCATTTTTAATCCCGTGTATTGTACATTGAAAGCAATTACGCAAACTATATATGACTAGTACATTACGCAAACATGACTTTACCATTAAATCTATGGATTTTTTTTTTTTTTTTTTCCATATTTGGCAGGTGTTTAATCCCGGTTATGGAACCTTTGTTATATGTTGTGGGCTTTGGTTCACAAACTTGTAATCTCAATAACAATTGCTTTTTGTCCACCGACCAAAGTTTTGTACAAGCATATTTCAGATGAATTACTAGGGCAAGGACTCAAAAAGTTAAGACCGTTTATTTCAAAAAGATTATCGTTAGCACGTGGAATGGAAATAATTACACAAAGTAGTTGATCTAGGTCACACATAAGAATTTTAACAAAAGAAAATACAGAACAAGGGTACTAGCTAGTAAGATTCGGAGTCTAAACTCAACTCCAAGTAAAAGTCCATACAAGGTTCAATAGATTGAAAAGTTTTAGCTTTTTTCTTTTCTTTTCTTGAAGGACCTAATTACGTTTTATTATTTGCAGAAATTGGAAACAGAACAAAGCAGAAACAATCCAATGAATCGAAATCTTCTTTACTCAAAAAATACAATCTTAATGGTGTTGGTTTTTGTGAGAATAAGCTCAACATAAATTGTGGTGACTTCACTTGGTGAAGAAAACCTCTTAAGCCACAAAATGGACTCGATCTCATAACTTGTTAAATATGAGATTACTATGGAGTAAATAGGTTTTAGCAAGGAGAAATCTAATCTAGGCTGGATATTATCCATGTAAAGCATCACAACACTTGAAGTTTGTGTGCTAAAGAGATCTTGGATTCTATAACCATTCATCTAGATTTGTATAAACATAAAGAAAGAATAAGAAGAGTTTGGTGGAGATCTAGAAGTGTTTGAGTAGAGGTCTGCCATTAGGTAGTCTCTACATGAGCTCTCAAACCCTAGAATCTACATCTTAAACTACTTGCATAAACAAAATAGAGAGAGAATTTGGTGAATACTTCTTTGTATTTGAATTTAGATGACATTACAAAGGGAATACAATGAGTATTTATAGAGTTACAATGAGGTTGCCTTAGCACAAAAGAAACCCTAATTGCTCAGCTGATGGCCGTTGGAGAGGAGAGAGGGATTATGGTCCTAAAGCTTGAAAGTGACATATCCTTAGCCTTGAACTTAGCATAAGGAGAGTCATATGTTGCCACAAGCTTCCAACGGTCATATGACTTCTATTTAGACTTTATTTAGGTCCTAACATCCTTACATAACTTCCCATTTGATTAGAATCAACATTTGGGAAGATTTGGAAATCGTTGACTTTTTTGTCATTATCGTTGACCTGTCCGGATGCCTACCCGCGGTACGCAGATTCACGTATTATGGTACATGGTCTCTCGTCCTGCAGTATGTCTGTGGGTCGACCCACGGTACATGCTAAACTCATTGTGCGGTATGTCCTGGACTTGACCCGCGGTACGTGGTCTTCCTTCCTGCGGTATGCTGATCCTCGACCCGCTTGCTACCCGCGGTACGTGATCTTCCTGTTGACTTTGCTGCACTACTGTTGACTTTTCTTGGGTGAATGAATTTCTTGCCCGCGGTATATGCCTCTCGGCCCAATGGCCTACCCGTGGTCTATGACCACCGTCCTTTGATTTTCTGGTCCAAAACGTTGACTTTTCCATAATATTCTCTTTAGACTTTTTCTTGGTTTTTTGATGATTTGTTGACCCTTGTGGGTCTTTGGTAGCCATTTTCCTTCTTCTTTAAGGTATTTGGGGTGGTCTTCGACCTTGTCTTGATGACTACAGCCTTATCTTGACTCACCGTAGTAGATATAGGTCTAATGATCTTCTATTTGACATTTTAAAGAAGATTCCATAACCACAAGTGCATACCAAATTAATCCACTTTCGCTAAGAAATATGTAGCAACAATAATCTTCGACTGTCTTTCTACTCTAAATTAAATCCACTCTTGCTATTACTACGTGTCTACGTACATTGCAGAGTTTTGAGAGAAAACTAAGACATCGTCAGGCCTTTTAGATCAATGTTCAGTTATACACTCTCAATCAGCATAAACACAAGATAATCAAATATATTTTGAAACCGAATTTGTATTGTTATTGTTATGCACTTAAGTATTTAGTGTCACCATATAAATAGTTAGGGTTTGAATGATAATCTGTTATGTTTTATCTATGCTGTAAGGTTTGTATCCAGTTTAAAACTTGTCAATCAAACACGTAAAGATAAAACAAAAAATATAGTGAGTCAAGGAATTTTGTATTTTCAATTTTTTTTAGTGAGTCAAAAAAATATATAGTCAAAGATAAAACGTTATTATGAATTTTTTTACCATAAAACGATTTCACTAAAATATATTTCTATAATCTATTATTATTAATGATTTTCTATTACTGTTCCCAACTATAAATTCTTTTTTTTTTTGGTTTTAATGTTAATATTATACCAAAAGGTGGGAACTATTAGTTTAATTACAAAAGAATCATCTCCAGGTTAGAGAGATTGGGAACATTAGAGGCTAACTTATAACATAGATTATAGAATAGAAGGAACACAACCGAAATAAAAACCGAGAAGTAAGATTGGAGAATGCGGATCCTTTTTGGGTATGGAGATGAGTCTATTGCGGATTGAACGATCAACAGCTAGCAGGATTGCTTTCAAGTTCTGAGAAGTGGAGGAAAAGATTCTGCTATTCCTTTCATTCCAAATCAAGTAGATAGAAGTTTGAAGAAGTAACTTGAGAATTGTTTTTGCAAAGGAGGGGGGATTGGACTGGGCAGTACGAATCCACTGAGCAATTGTTTCCAACGTGAGAGGAGGTGCAGGATGTATTCTCCTTGCTAGATGAAGCCAGATGTGTTTAGAAAATACACAATCGAAAAAAAGGTGAGAATGTGATTCCTCAGCCAGGTTACAAAGCACACATCGCGGACAAGTAACAGCTCCCCAATTCCGCATCCTGTCCTTTGTCAACTATAAATTCTTACTATTAATTTTTTAAACAAATTGGATTTTAAACTCATTGACCGCCGAAGACAGGTGGCCCAGTGGTGTTGCCATTTTATAAATTCTTAAGGCACCAAACCCCCTACCTGCAGTATAAGGAGGGGAATTAAAAGCTATTAGCGTAGTTAAAAAAAAAAAAAACTCATTGACCAGTTGAACCAAAAAAAAACTCCTTGACCAGAAATTCTCCATATTTGACTTGGATTGATGTGTTGGTTCGGTCTGATCAAGTACGGTCCAGTAATTTGATAATTTTAAAAAGGCACAAAAAAAAATACGGAAAAGTTTTCAATAAGGTGAAAAATCGAGAGAGGGTTTATATCTTCACTTCCACTTTGCTTTCTCTTTCCTTCCTTCACGTCTTCATCTTCTTCTTCGTATTGTCGCGACTGTGAAACCACATAACGTCGTTTCTTTCCTTCAGATCCGAGAGAGTGAGAGTCATCTTTTGCGGCGGATAACAACATGAGTAGCAAGGTCGGCGTCGTCGGCGGCGGAGCCAGGAAGGCCAATAATGGAATTCACGATATTCCCTCAGGCTCGAGAAAAATAGTACAAAGCTTGAAGGAAATTGTTAACTCTTCCGAGGCTGAGATCTACGCTATGCTTAAAGAGTGTAACATGGATCCTAACGAAGCCGTTAATCGCCTCCTCTCTCAAGGTTCCTCCTTCTTTTGCTCTCTTCAATTTGTTTTGTTTGGATGGTGAATTTGGGTTGCGAAGATAAGTAGAGTTTTTCGTGTATCCCTGAGAAGGTTATCTCGAAATTGACTGTTTACTGAGGTTTCTATTAGGGTTTGATAAGGGTTTTGGTTTAATTCTCAATGGACTAAATTTATTTTTTGGTCCTTAACTTTGTTTGTTTCTATCAGTTTAGTCATTACCAAATTCCATAGCTGTTTCTCCTGTAATGGGTTTTGTGTTCTCCGTGATACTGTCTAACTTTCTAGCTGGTTTTGTGTTCTGAGATCATCAACTCTCGGTTATTGTTCTATAGAAATTGCTAATGGTTTGCTTTCTTAGTCCTTGATCTTCACTTACATAATAGGTCTTTATTTTTTTCTTACTTCGTGGCAAATTAATTATCATCTTCTAGGCTCGTCTTTGTTGTAGTTGACACTATTAATGATATTGATACTTGTTTTTCCCTTGTTCAGATCCTTTTCACGAGGTAAAGAGCAAGAAAGAAAAGAAGAAAGAGGTCAGTCATTACCTAAAACTTGTATTCCTCTGAAAGATTGTGCGTTTAGTGTTCAGTATTGGCGTTAAATGTAAACTGCTGGCACAATCTGTGTATTAATACATGCTCAGACCATGTGTGATACAATCAACTTCTGTTTCTAGTAAACAATTTCTTCATTGACACATCTAGTGGTATTAAAATATCATCGCAAGCATGTAATTTATACCTTCGGACTACTTAATGCCTTCAAACGCTTTTATTGGACTCTAATTTGTTGCGGGGATCAAAGGAATTCTAGTTTTAGTTAGTTATGATTTACTTTATTTTTGTTTTGTGATTTTAAAAGCTTTCTCTTTGTTTGAAAAAAGAAGAGCTTCTTATTTCGTTTCAGACTAGGGATATACCGGATTCCCAAGCTCGTGGTGTTTATAACATGTACAACCGTGGTGCTAGAGGTGGTTCTGATCGTTATGCAGGACGAAGTGGATCTACTCATTTCAGCTCCGTTGGTATATTCATGATCTCTTCGATACAGAAAATTTATTTGGGTTTAATCGACACATGATTGAATGTTGATGTGTTTCTATTGTTCAGATTCTGGAAAAATCCAGGGAAAATCTACAAACAAGAAAGAAAGTGTAACGCCAGGTTACACAGGATCTTGGTCTTCTACTTCTAAAGTGGCGAACCACCATCAGGCACCGCACAGGTTTTCACTCCAGTGGTTCTCTTTTTGTTGCTTTTAGTTGGCTAATAATGGGACTGAGGGGTTAAGTATTTATGTGCCTTATAGATTAGGTAGGTAGTAGAATATCGCAATTAGTGTTGCTGGAAGTAGTTGTACATGTTGGTTAGGGGCTGTATGATGAGGTTAGGTATGGTCATTTTGTCAAGATCATGTGTTTCAGTTAAAGGCGTGCTCGCATAGACCTTGAATTTTTTCAACCCACATATCGCTTTTGTAGCTTTTTCAGTTTGCCTTTTTTTCCTTCTCAGAATTATGTTTTTCAAATCTTCCATTTTTGGGGTAGAAAACGTACATGTTTCTAGTTGGGTTCCACAGGTTTCTCATGTTCGCTGAGTATCTTTTGCAGTGATAATGATGCAATGGAAAATAAATTACCGTCAGTTGCCTCAGGCGATGGAATCGCATCATCACAGTCGGCTGCTGCACATCAAACTGCATGGTTTGGAGCTCCAGGTCAGAGGTCTATGGCGGACATTGTGAAGATGGGTAGACCACAAAACACGACAACGAAGCAAAATGTATATAGGCGTTCTGAACTAAATCATGAGCATGAAGCTAGCGCAAATCAGCAGGTCCCTGCTAAAGATGAATGGCCTTCCATTGAGAAGCCAATAGTACCTAGTACATCTTCTGTATCAGTAGATCCAGAAGATCCAGAGGTACGCCGCAAGTATAAATCTGACTTCCAGTCCAATAAAGGAGATCAGCAGCTGAAAGACCGGTTAGAAAATATACATCTAGCAGAAAACATCCCCTCTGAATTTGCTGGTGAAACTTTACAAGAAGATGAGTCGTCTGAATTTGATGATAATCCTTACAAATATCAGACACAGAGCCATCCGGTAGAGCACCACAAAGGTAGTATCTGAATCTCTATGGATGTAAAAGTTGGTATGCGTTGTCTTATATTTTTAATGATGGATATGTGAGTACTCTTTGATTTATGTTGTGAACGACAATATGTCTCTTCATCTAGTAATTCACAATGATTGCTAGTGTGTCCCACAAATTCTTTATTCTATTCCATATCTGTGCGGGCTTGTGTTTCTTGATCATGTGAGTAATATAGGCGTATAGTGTTGCTGGGTTGTCTGAAAGCTTCTTGTGAAATTATAATTTTTAGTCCTGTTTATTTTCTCAATGTTTTTCTTTTTAGATAAAAAAGTAGAAAATCAGTAGCATATGAGTATCTTTTGACGTTCTTCGTGGTTTCTTATTCACTATCTCAATATTTCTTTTCAGATGAAGATGATGTTTTATCTGGTTCGGTCAATTTTCAGCAACTAACCATAGATAGTCATGATCAAGAAGCTTCACATGAAGATGATAGACCAGGTGTTGTAATTCCAGATCATTTGTTAATCCATACAGAAGAATGCTCACATTTAAGTTTTGGAGGTTTTGGTTCAAGGAGCAACAACATAGAGAAAAAATCTGATGTAGCTCCACAGATCGAACATTCAAATACTAGGTATTTTGTTACTACTGATCTCTTTTCCAATTTTTTCCTGCTTTTCACTTACGGCCAACTTGCCAATTGATCATGGTTTTTACAGAAATCCCGAATTCTATGGAGATGAACGTCGTGGAAGTAACGCCAATGGAAATATGGTCCATGCACCAGCTACCGGAAATTATGATGATTCTTTAGAGTCTACGCTAGAGGTTTCGAAGCAAGAAAACTCTGAGACCACTGAAGAGAACCAATACACATTATCTCAGTCTGAGCCAAGGTATTCTTATGAAAATGCTCAGCAGCAGCTGAATACTGCATATGATGCCTCACAGACAAATGCCCAGAATCAGATGCAGAATCTTGCTTCATTATCGAATGTGACGGTAAGTTACATGTGCATTGCTTTTCATAAAGAACTAAGTTACATGAAAGTCCTAGTTTTTTATGATAGCTTTAGATTCTCTTGCTTTACTTATTTAAATAATGCATTGAGGCTGTTCTGGAAAAGTATTGTGATCTTTGAAGCGATATCCAGGATTTCTTGAATGTTAACCTTTGTTTTTTTTTTTTTGGTTTCGGCAGGGGTATACGCACTCAGTTCCTAACACATTATTGTCACAAACAGCACAAAATGCGAGGGAGGTCGACTTCCAGTATTCACCTTTCCCAACTGCACAGTCTACGCAGTTAAGGAATAGCAACAATGCCTCATCACTGGGTGCCCAAAGCATTTCTATGCCAGAGGTAAATTAATTCCTTTGTTTTTCAGAAACATGAGGCTTAAATAATGTCTCTCTTAGCCTTTATTCAGAAGGAAGATTTCTCTCTTGGCCTTTATTCAGGAGGAGGTAGTAGTGTCATTTTAGTCGTCATATGAGAATAGTTTTGTTTACTTTATCAATGGCAGTAATTTCTTCAGATTCTAAAACTTATTTTCTAGATCCTGGATTTGGCTTTAACCTGCTTGCTGGTACAAAATTGGATGTGGGGAATCTATTCTTATTTAACTTTTTTTCTGGGTGGCTAGTGCAATCCATTTTATACAATAAGAAAAATCTGAGTGATTTTGATTTAATATTCTATTACATGGCAGGCGCTCCGTGGCAGTGGAATTCCGGCAACTCAGCCAACCCAGCAAACCTTACCCGGTATGGCTACTGGACCAGCCCTTCTGCAACAGCTTCAAATGCATCCCTACTCTCCACCCACATTGCCTCTAACGCACTTTGCAAACATGATCGGTTATCCTCTAATGCCTCAGAACTATCCATACATGCAGTCAGCCTACCAGCAAACATTTGCTGGTAACAGCTCATACCACCAGCAACTAGCAGCAATGCTTCCGCAGTACAAAACCAGTCTCTCTCCTGGTAATTTGCCTCAGTCTGCAACAGCGCCTGCCTCTGCTTATGGATTTGGAACTTCAGCCAATGTTGGATCTGTTGCAAACTTCCCTCTTAACCAACACTCTGCTCCAACCGCTGCAACCCTTGGGTATGAAGATGTTCTTGCTTCTCAATATAAAGATAGTAATCATCTGGTAGCACTTCAGCAGCAACAGCAACAACAACAGGTAAATTATCTCTTTAGGGTCACTTCCTTGCAAATTTTTTTTGTTTCAAACATGAACCATATGGTGACGTTCTTCCTCTTTTTGATAAAAATATTCAGAACGAAAACTCGGCGATGTGGCTTCACGGTCATGGTTCCAGAACCATGTCAGGTGTCCCAGCTAACACGTACTACAACCCCCAAGCACAACAACAGCAACAACAAGAACAACAGAGTCAGCAAGCAGCAGCAGGGTATCGTCAGGCTCAGCAACATTATTACGGATCTCATGGCTACCCAAATTTCTATCAGTCCCAAACGGAAATGTCACTGGAGCGGCAACAAAACCCTAGGGATGGTACTGGGTCTCAGGCTGGTCAACCATCAAATCATACTCAGCAACTGTGGCAAAACTCTTACTAAAGTAAAGAAAGAGAGTGGTTTTGATGTGCTTCTTTCGGCTATAGAGGTTTGTTTGTGTGGCGAGTCCGTAGAAGAATTTGGACCTGTTCTGAATGTATCTTTTCATCATCATCTCGTCTCTTCTGTTAACTTAGGGAACACAACTCTGATTTCATCAAATTAGAACTTAGAAAAAGGAAACTTTTTTTTTTAACCCTTTACTCTTACTTTTCTTGTCCAAGTGTTTGAACATATGTTATACATCTTCAAGCTTAGATACAACGTGGTTATGAAGTGACTTTTACTTATCTCCTTTTTTTCTTTCTTTACCCAAAAGACGAATCCTAAAAGTTATCTTGAACCGATGATCGAAGTCAATGTTAAGCAGAAGAAAACTGAAGTTGATGACGAGACCTCTATGGCAAAATGAGAATAACTTAATATTGAAGATGAGACTTCTATTCCAAGAAGAATGAATTCTATGTTGGAATTGTTCCTTAAGTCTTTTTTTGGTCGGAAAAACGAGAGAAGCTCTCTCGATTTATTAGAAGCTAAACAAAAACAACTAGACTCTCATAAAATGTGACCTAGCAACATACTCACCCTCCTCTGAAAAAATTTCCATGACAAACTCGTGAATAGAATATAAAAAAAAGATAAAACCCAAAGATAATGTAAAAATATAACTAGCTAAACCGTCCGTAAGATGATTCGCTTCTCGATAAACATGTGTAATCTGGACTAATCAGCCCCTAGTAAGAAAGTCGTGGCACAAATGTACCAGGAAATATAAGGGATGTGAGTCGTCAATCCCCTTCTGAAAAAAACCCTCTACAATCTCTGAATCCACCTCGAGCTCCAGTCTCGACACCGGCTGGTCCCAAGCAATACAAAGCCCATAATACACACCCCAAAGCTCCGCCAAGGGTGCAGAACAAACCTCAATATTGAGTGAAAACCCTCCCAACCAGCTACCATCATACCCGCGGAAAACCCCACCCGTAGAAGCAAGTCCCGGATTTCTTTTCGAGGCACCATCCGTATTCAGTTTTACCCAATTGTTGTCTGGTGGAATCCACTAAATCAACCGCTCCACTCTACTCACATGTTGAGTAATCAATGAAAGAGTATTGTTTGTAAGCCAAACCTACTTGGCCAAATCTTTGATAAATTTAGTTTGATCCCTAAACACTTGTATGGAACCAAAAACATTCATGCACCTCCGCTTCCACGCCTACCAAATTCTCATAGCGAAAACCACTGACCAAGGTCCATCATCAGATATGTTATGATTCCCCAGATTCTCAAAAATCCACTCTAACAAGGACGATGTAAAAAATTTGTCTCTTATCCACCGATGAACAAGTCGATGCCAAATCTCCATCATTGCTGGGCAGTCTCGCAAAATGTGTATAAGATTCTCCTCGCCTCCTCTACACACTAAACGAACCCCAGTTACACTCAAGTGCCATGTACACCTCTTTGAATTTTTCATAATGGCTTGGTTTGCACACTGCCAAAGAAAAAAGTTCTAACTCATTTGAGAACCTTAACTTGCCAAATTCTTGCGAAAAACTTCTCCATATTTTGGTGAGGAGTAGGATCATAAGTAATCAAGTCATAAGCAGAAGAGACACTAAATTTCCCTTTAGTCGTCCATGTCCATGAAATACGATCAATCCTTCATGTCATTGTATCAACAACATGTGCATTCAGTCCAAGCATAACCAAGCTCAGGAGGAATTGTTGCAAAATCTCCCTATTCTAGCCAATCCCATTTTGCCATAACTCACCAACAACCACATCAACTACAAATTCGTGAAGATATCTTAGCATTTATTTTTAGGGCCAAGCCACCTGTCTGACTAGAACCTTGCTTTTCGTCTGTTACCCACAACCCAACTTAGATTCGAAAGCACAACTTGCAAAAAACCTTGAAGGATACCGCACCAAGTTGATGAGCTTGTTCCCTGAGCCTTGAGCCAGCCCATATCGTGAACATCCCCAACATTGTATTTGCTCCGAAGAATTTTAGCCCATAAACTTTCATCATCAAGGAGTAACCTCCATCACTTAGCCACAAGTGCTAAATTCATCTTTCTTGATGATCGGATCCCCAATCCACCATCATACTTTTTTGACAACCCCTCTTCCACGAGATGAGATGTTGCTTTATATGCTCTTGCGAGCTTCCCCACAAGAAAGAACGAGACATCTTATCTACAGATTTTTCTGTAGAAACTTGTAACATTGCAGTACCCATCGAATGCACAGTAGGGAAGAAAGAACTGATTTTGTCAATGTCAATCTTCCCGCAAAACTTAGAGTTTTTTTGTTTCCAGCCCGTTAAATATGTGTTAACCTTGTCAAGTATGTGACAAAATATCTCTTTGTTAATTCGCTTTTGTAAAATTTGCATACCCAAATACTTACCAAGATCCTTTGTAGCCTTGATCCCGCTCTCGTCACTATGTGATTTGCCAATTTTCTTCCTATGTTGTCAGAAAAGTAGATTTTAGACTTTTTTAAGCTCACTTTCTGTCCTGAAGCCTTGCAAAAACTCTCAAGAACACCCTTGATTCAACAAATTTAAAAGACTGAAGCTTTCGCGAACAAAATCAAATCATCTGCAAAGCATATATGAGAGAGCTTTGGGCCTCCCTGGGAATAAGTGATCGGTTTCCAATACCTTGAATCCACAGCTTTGTCGATCATGTGACAAAGCCTTTCTAAGGAAAGTACAAATAAGTATGGTGATAACTGATCCCCATGCCTTAAGCCACGAGAGGGAGAAAATGGTTCAGTTTTTTCCCTATTCCCAAGAACAGTCACAGACGGATTCGTCACAGCACCCATGATCCAACGGATCCACAACCTCAAGAGTGTCTTCTAGAAAGTTCCGCTGAATCCTATCATAGGCTTTATCTAGATCTAACTTCAACAACATCCAATCTTTTCTTCTTTTATTCTTGCGCATCGAATGTATAACTTCCTGAACCACAACAACATTATCAGAGCTTAAGCGACTCAGAATGAAACTCGATTGAGCCACACCGATCAACTTTTGCATGAGGAACTTCAGACATGATACCATTATCTTAGTAACAATCTTGAAAAGCACATTGCAGAGACTAATCAGTCGAAACTGCGATAGAGAATCTAGTTTATTCACTTTTGGAATCAACACAACAAGGGCATCATTGGCTCCACTACGCAAGCATCCAGACTCAAAGAACTCAAGCACAAATCACACCACTGAGCTTCCTATGACGTCCCAACAATCCTGATAAAAACCCGGTTGAATTCCATCTGGTCTCGGGGCTTTATACTTCCCCATACATCTCACTATTTGGCAGACCTCGGACTCAGGGAATGGCCTTTCAAGAGTCCCTTTATCTGTTGAGGAGAGTGGCTCAAAACCTTCTCGATGAAGCTTAATAACATCACCACCTAGAGATCCACATAATACAGAGCTTCGTAAAAATCCATAGCCATTGATTCTAGCACACTTCAATCTGTGACCCAAATCCCAATGGAATTCATTAACGATTCAATGTCGTTCCTTCTCCTTCGTATCTTCGAGAATTTCTCTTCCCTGCATTGCAAGGCATCCAATGGAACTTACTCAATAGACTTTTTGGACCTTCGCAAGTTCCTGAATAAGCTTTTCCTTTCGTTTATGCACATCACCAAAGATTTCTCGGTTCCACTTTTTAAGCTTAATCCGTAAATTAGCCAACAATTACTGAGTGGATAGACTCCTATTCCACAAGTTCTCCAACAAGTCCTTGAAACCCGAATGTCTAAGCCACATGGCTTCAAATTTGAAGGGTCTACGAGAAGGATCTAAATGTTAAAATGAGCAATGAAGTATGAAGCAAGTAAGGACTCAGCTTGGGTGTTGAACAAGAAACGGATGACTCTACGTGAGCAAAAAAGAAGGAGCTACTTGAGATACACACAAGGCCAAAGGAAAGAGCCGCGGTCTGAACAAGAAAGAGCCGTTGTGGTCAAGTGGAATTATGGCCATCAGATTATTGCTTAATTGTTAGATGCTTCTTGTTCAATAGAGCCGTTGGAACAAATGAGCAAAGAGTTATTGCCTTCGGTTTGGTTACAACCAAGTATTGAAATAAATAGGTTAAGTGTGAATCAAGGAAGCTTTAATTGAGCTGCAAGCAAGACTCACACGTAACCAGTGGTGGGTTAAGTTTATGTGTAACCAAACACATGGATTTATTCAAAATAATGTGTGTAGCTAAACATACTTTCTTCTCAGCCTAATCCAACCGTTGGAAGCTTGTCAAAGTCACATGTGGGTATATGGAGAAGGATTCAAACTGTTAGGTGCTGTCACACTCACCTCAGGATTGAGAAGGACCAAATCTTTCCTCTTATAGAAGAGTCACGAGATAGTTGTTGTGAACATAGTTATATTATTTTTATTGTATGTAAGCCCTAGCTAGAGTCACGTGTATATATATGTGTTCATGTAACTCATTTCAAAGTAAGATAAAATAATAATCTCTCTCTAATCTTTGGCCTTATGGCCAACAAATCTCCAAATCTCTCTAAATCTCCAAATCTTTCAATCTCTTTAATCTCCAACTCAAATCTTCCATTTTCTTTTGTATTTCTGCAAAATCTAACACTAAAATCATCTTCGGACTCAACTTAATATACAATGGGCTGTGATCTGAAGCTAGAAATGGGAGATTTTTTCACAGTAGCTTCTTGCCACTGCAAACGAGTATGAGCACAACACAAAACATGGTCAAGTCGTGTTGCGACGAAGTTTCTTTCTTTACAGCTTTTTTTCCATGTAAACGACTGTCCTTGAAATCCCATATCGATTAGAGCCAAATCATTAATCCAATTACCTTCGTCAAGTGAGAGACTACTATTCCCTCATGTGCGCTCATCGACCCGCCAAAGTAACCACAATCCACCACTTTGACCAACAACATCCACTCTTACTGAATTTTCAAATCCTAGACTAACAAATCCTTTTAGCACCATCACCTCCAGCATGTGTCTTGAAGATTGCCATAATATCAGTCGAACGTTTCTTAAGAATATATCGAATAGATCTGCGAGAAATGAGTTTATTTGCCCTCCCCCCATGCAATTCTAGAGAAGACAATTCAACATCATAATCCAAATATAGAGAACCAGAATTATGAGGGATAAATGTTAAGCGTGAAGGCCATTAACCACCTGATCATAAAGTGGTAACCTATCTAAAATTACAACATTACCTGCCAAATCTGATTGATCTGATATAACCATAATATTCACATCAAGCTTAAGCACTGGAGCATTATGATCAAGTTTAACCTGAATCGTGTTTCCAGTAAGAGCTTCTATGTGGTTCATTCCTAAGGCGGGCTTTCCAGACTCAGGGCTGCTCCCTAGTCGACCCAAAAAACCATCATCTAATTGTAACCTCTTGCCAGCCGATGAGAGCTCCGTCACACTCATCAATGTACCAAAAATAAGCCCACGTGTAGGCCGAGAAAATTTCGTCTTTTGCTTTCCTCGTATACTTTCATGATTCTTACCCCCATTCACACGTTTATCTAGTACGGTAACACTCTGTACCTTTGTTGAGGACTCTAGTACCGGAGCAGCTTTCGTCCTACTTTTGCTCTGAGAAAGCATCTTCTGATTCAATACATTCTCATTATTCCTAGCATCAATAATATTTTTCTCACTTACGTCTATATCATGTTTTGAGGCAAGGATTGTGACACTTTTTAGTGAGGGTTTATCTCTTCATGAGTTATGGTTAGAGATGTCTTGCAGTACGCATGCCAGGCACCTCTTGGTCCACCCTCTGATACCACTACTGCCTTTGAAACATATTTGTTCCACCGACTATATCTCTGAACCAAAGCAAAACAATCATGGTCTGCCTGTCTTTCCACTTGTTGCAACGGCACAGACCCAAGATGCGCGGTCATCAGTGGACTCTTTTCGATTCTTGCACACGCCTGCACTTAGTGGCCATAAATTCCACATGCCTGCTCTTAGTGATAATCCCTCGTATGATACATAATATCTTACCCCATTGATCAAAATAGACTCCTTAAGAGGTTTCTTAAGATTCACTTCAATACACACACGTGCAAATCTTGCCCTCAACACATTCGACGAATTGTGATCCACACGTAGAGGCTTTTTTAGTCCGCTGGCAATACCCATTAACACAGTTTCATCATACATACTCATTGGAAGGTAAACAATACATGCCCAAACAGAAGTCATAGCAATCACACTATGGAGCGGATCAAAGTGTGATTCTCACGCCTTCATAAAGAGATAGTTTCCAAAAATTTTCCATGGACCACTTGTAAGCGCCGCAAGGTACTCATCATCCGAACCGAATTTAACCATAAAGTTCTATCTTGGAAGATTAATCACCGATATAGACCCAATTGAATTCCATAGTTCCTAAAGTTTTTTGTATAGAGACGCAATATTCACGAACCTGTCGAGAACATTCACTACCATACAATTTTGTCATCGTATATTCATCCTATCCAACTCCTCCTGGTGAATTGAAACAACAACTTCTCCTTCTTTACCGTCAAGGTAATCCACATGCAACCTAGGTGCCACAAATTCAACCTTCAAACGAGAACCAGAGTCAAAAGCACCACTAATAAAAGAGTTGGCGACCGTAGCCGCCCATAAAAAAAGTTATGTTCCATACTTCCTGGGCTTTAACACACTGGAACAGAAGATGCTGTAACGTTTCCTCTATTCCACAAGTTTTGCATAAAAGCAGGGAGTCAATCTGTCTGGATTGGAGTCTCTCCCCTGTAGGTAATGAATTAGAGCAGAGCTTCCATAAGAACATCTTAAGTTTAGGTGGTTGATGTGTGTGATTTTTGATGGTTTTAAAGTCTTATTTTAGGTTGTTTTGCATCCGTTTNCGTGCACTTAGGTCCGTTTAGGTTAGTTTTACATTTTTTGCATTTGCATTTGGAGTTTTGGAATTTATCTAGGTAAAGGAGCAAAAGGAGCAGAAAAGGAGCTAAAAATGGAGGTAAGGATGATTGGATCAGCTGCTAGAAAAAGGATGTCATGCAAACTCGGATCGCTGCCTCACGGATCGCAGGCGAGGACTGCTCG
>OVBA01002396.1:0-34793 GCA_900406435.1 Lepidium aucheri | reverse complement strand
TTTATTTATGTTCAAGCCGAGAATATGATTAGATTAGTTCTTGAATAGTTTTCCTGACAAGAGTTCTAACTCCTGAATGAATACCCATATTCGATTGCTTTAATTTATTGTTTACATCCACGTTAAGTTGTCAGTATTTATTTCTCTGATTTTGATTGATATAGCTTGCGATTTGATAGAGGTTAAAAGTGTGATTTGGTTCTCTGAGGAATTCGACCCCTAAGTACTATTATGTTTGTTGTGCACTTGCAGTAGGATATAGGGTTAAAACTCGTTGTATCAGTCTCAGGATCAAGTTGTGTGTTACTAATATAATACCTTGTCTGTGCTTCATTTAGCTTGGATCTATAAGGACCAAGCTTCCATCTTATTGACAAGTTGTTTGTTTCTGTCCTTGCAGGCCTCGCAGGTTATCCTCGCCATCTGGCACCGTGGACAAACACAGGATCATCACCCTCGCATTAACCCCTCATAGTTAAGCGAGTAGTTAGTGCGAGTCAAACAGTTGATGCACACACAATCGAAGGATTCTCATCACCTTCAGCCACTCATAGACAATATCAACCTTCTCACTCGTGAGATCAGACGAGACCGGACCAGAATGTAGCAACAACCGCTAAATCTAGACAATACCACGCCGAGAACTACGACAAACAGAACACGTCTGTTGGTAAATGAGGCTGCCCACCAAGCGCGAGCACAAAATCCAGCTTGCCGCCCTCGCTGTATTGGTGCGAGCGATGCCTCGAGCACCCATACAATATGGAACTGGATCCAACCACCGGCGATCCAAAACAATAACTTCGAGATAAAGAGCGGACTGATCTCCATGGTCCAAAACTACAAGTTCTATGGCCTACCCTCAGAGGACCCTCTCGATCATCTCGATGAGTTCGAGAGACTATGCAAACTCACTCGCATCAATGGAGTGAGTGAAGACGCGCTGAAGCTCAGGCTCTTTCCCTTCTCTCTTGGGGACATAGCACATCAGTGGGAGAAACACCTTCCCACCGGATCCATCACTACTCGGCTGGAGTGCAAGCACCTATTCCTTACCAAGTTCTTCTCCAACTCGCGGACGGCCAAGTTAAGGAATAACATATCCAATTTTGTCCAGCAGAGCACTGAGTCACCGGCCGAGGCATGGGACAGATATAATACCAATCAGTCTCAATGTCCCCATCATGGTTTCCGGGAGGACAATATCCTCAGCAACTTCTACCGAGAAGTTCACCCGAGGATCCGTATGTTATTGGATACTACAAGCCACAGGAGCTTTCTACAGCAGGGGATCAACGAGGGAAGAACGTTAATAGAAAATCTTGTTCTAGCTAATGGATAGTATGGCGAGGAGTATGACCGAGCTATCAGGGGAACTTCCGACTCAGACACATTCATGCGTAAAGAGCTGAAACAACTCCATGAGAAGCTAGACAAGTTTCTAATGGTCCACACCAAGCAAGTCAATCTTGTGGAGGAGGAAATGGTACAAGAGGGCGAGGATGAACAACTGGAGGAAATTTGCTTTGTTCAGAATCAAAGTGGATCTAAATTGTGGGTCAACTATAAACAAAACCCGAACTTGAGCTATCGAAGCACAAATATAGCCAACCCACAAGATCAAGTGTATCCACCGAAGCAACGGGCTTGGATACCAAAGGAAAAATGGCAGCAAAGCCTAAAGCCGGCACCAGCTCCAACTCAACCTCCAACTACAAAAGAGGACCAATCAGACGTGATGAATATGCTCGAGCAAATCTTGCAAAGCAAAACCGTCTAGATAGAGTTGCTTTGCATCCGTCTAGATAGATTTTCTGTTTACTTAGGTCTTTTTAGGTTTATTTTGCTTTCTTTGCATTTGGATTTGGAGTTTAGAATTTTATCTAGGAAAAGGAGCAGAAAATGAGCTAAAACTGAAGCTAAGGACAAACGGATCAGCTGCTGGAACATCAAAGGCGAAAAGGATCGTGCAATCTCGAATCGCTACCTCGCGGATTGCAAGGCGAGGACTGCCCAGAACGCACAAGAAAAGCTGCCTCAATCACCAGCCTCAATCTATTAGCCGCGAGGGAAGATCAATGCGGAACAAAGGCAAAAATCTCTTCATCACAAGGATAACACTCGGACCCACTACTCAGTCTGAATCCATGAGGATCAAGACAAGAAGCGCTCCTCGGTGCCCAAGCTCGCGCAAGAACTCCGAGGACAAGATTCACAGATTTTCTGGTTGACCAACTTAGGTCGGTTTGACCATTAGGGTTATGCAAATAACCCTATAAATACCTCCTAATCACACTTTTATGAGGATCATCTGTTGTTTTAGCAAAAAACTTTCTCTATTTTTATTTCTTTTATCTTTATGCTTGTTTAAGGTACTCTTATGATCATTTCTCTTTAATTATGCTTTGAAGTTTATATGATTTAAGTTTATCTTGTTCTTCATCTTTACTTTACTGCAATCTCATTTAAGTTTCTCTATGTTTATGCAATCTAGATCATACCTACTCCTCCGCCCTCACGCAATGAGGCGCGAGTAGATCCGTTTCGATCTCAAGGATAGGGCGATCGGAGGTGAATCCGTTGATTCCCTTGCCGTTCTAGCCATGATCTGAACTCCGATCTCTTCTAGCAAAGCCAAGCTTAATGTTCATCTCTTCCTGATCAAGAGAGATCTGATTTGGGCCGTGACCGGAAGCTAGCGCTAACAAAATCATAGACCAAAAGCTTTGCTAGTGATGGCATGATCCGCCGAAGAGAGATCTAGCATGTGGGTCGGCTGTTAGACGAGTTGGGCTTAGCTTAATGCATCCGGTTTGGCTTGATCGCGGTGAGAGCCGTAATGGATCAGCCGATTCGGATAGGGATCCTCACCGCGAGAGTGGGCCGATCTAGCCTAATCCCGGTCTAGAGATCGCTCAAAGAGTCCGGTGAGTTGGGATCAGCAAGTTTATCGCCGATCAACCTCCCTATCCTCTAAATCCTTGCTTTTAAATTAGTTTCCTATCTTATTGCAATTGTTATGCTTTGTTTTAGTCATTTTAATTCTGTTTTATTTTTCTCATTTTGTGTATTTTGTCCTTTGTGCTAGAATTGAAGCTAGTGAAATATATTGACCTATCTTTGTGACAGAATGATTAGGTTAACCTGAACTAGGACATAGTATTAGATAGATTGTTTACAAGCATCTCTAAATATTTGGTTTGACAACTTCCATAAACTTACCCTATGCTCAATGGTTTGATAAGATGAACCGTAAAAACTCTTTTATCAACATGTGGAGGATAAAAGGGTCTACAAGAGTGAAGAGAACAAGAAAGGAGATCACGCAAACACACCAAGTGATGAGGCCGTGGAACAAGATAACCATGGTGTAACCACCGCTATGTACTTGTCGTCACTCCTCTTATTGTAGCGAGGAGACAATTCAAATTTGGTGCGGCTTTGGCTGTCCGAGATGTGTAGGCTTCACCTAGACTTGTCACCTCATTATGGGGTCAGAGTCGAGAGATTGGGTTCAAGATAACAGGTGTGCATTAAACTCAAGGAGGTGCGTGCAAGAAAAAAATGAGCTTGAAGATGCCGCACGAGAAAGAGAATCCGAGTGGATTGTTCGACCTATTGGAAGGAGCTACAAGAAAAAAGAGCAAATCCTGGTCTGTTAAGACTGAGAATGTGGGCTTTTCCGGAAGTGGAGTTGAAGGAGCTCATATTCTGAAGCTAGCCAATGCATATGAGAAGAAAAAAGGACCTAACCTGCAGACCATCCTGGATTCAGGGTCGAATCTCCCAAACAGGGAAAGATCTGGTGTAGTGTGGCACCACATTTGACTACAAAACTCATGCAGAGCATTACTGTCATGGGTCTTTTGTTTTTATTTTATTATTTAAGACATAATAAGCATATTTGGGTTAAATATCTTCTCGTTTTGGATAACCTATTTGGGTTCTTCTTTCTAGCCATAAGATGAATGACCAATTTTCTCTTTCTTAAAAGCCAATTTCGAAATGTCCCACCATGAATGAGAAGCATGATTCAATTAGGCTTTCATTTTATAATTTTGGAATAAGGTCCATGACCTATATTGTAATTAGGCTTGGGATCCCTATAAATATGTTTGTTTGCTAATGAATAAAATAAGAGTTGAGAAAATAGAAAATCCTATAGAGAGTCTCAAAACCATAAAATGAGTACCTCTTAAAATCCTACCTGTCGTTGAGCTTTGCTCCCATGAGTTGGAAGCCTAAGTAGACGTAAATTTTGAGTTTTGTTACTTGGTAGACGATCTCTCTTTATCTTTACAGATTCGCAGGTTAGCGTGTTTATCCAAGTGTCTCCATTACACCAGTGTGGTATTAGAGTAAACATTCAAGCATCCCAGCCCGAACACACCGTTCCTAAGCCATCGCCGGTGTTGCCACAAAACCAAAGGTAACACCTTTACTACCCTAGTCTGTTCATGTACACTTATTTGTTGATGTCCAGTTGCAACCACTTTGTGCAAGTCATGTTCTATCTACGACAGATATCCATTGTCTTTGCTTTTTGTTGATTGTCTTGATCAGTAAATCTAAGCAATGAACAATGTTATCCATACTCTCATGGGTTAGCACTACTTTCTATGGTATAGATCTGTGTCGAGCACTATAAGGACCACGTCTCCTAACACCCTAGATGCCACGTCTTGAAGCCCTTAATGTTTGTGATGACTTGTTTGATTCCATCGAGCCTCCGCATACGCTCAACTCTTTTATGAGCTTAGGTGTGTCCATCGCCAAGTCCATGTGCCTCAACTTGCTGTGTGTTTCATGGTATGCAATACCCATGACGAGTGGGAGGCCAATGTTGTCCATGCGCATCAAGGATATTCACCTTGACTCTTTCCCTTGCATGCCAAAATTGACTACCTAGAGGCTTTACTTGGTTAGGAATCACATGTCTAGTGTAGTTCCCTTCCTTTTTATATGCATGTTGAAAAAAGGAGTTGAGCTTGTTAAGAACAAGCAGATTTTCAAGAGAAAAAGAATGCTTAAAGATAAAACTTAAGTCTTGGAGACCCTATATGACATGAATGAGATTAATCGAGCCTTGGGTGAGCTCTAATTCGTTGTGGGTGAAACCACTCCACCCGGGAGAATGAAGACTCTTTATGTCCCTGGCCAAGAAGCTGTGACACTCCTGAGTGTTGTCACACGTGTTGTGTGCGGTCCTGGAAAATCCTTGCACACTCTCTACCCAAACCGTGAGGCATCCACCTTGGTCACCAAATCGTGGATGCGTGAAGACGGTCTTGGACACTCTCTGCCCGTGCTTGTAGAGGAGTATGACTTGTTTAAATTTCTGGACCAGCCAAGTGAAGGTGGTCGGGGTGAAGCTAAGCAGACAAATTTTTTTTTGTCAACATTGGACCACAACTGACCGGCCCATTAACCAAATACCTGCATAATGTAAGCGGCGGGACTTGATCCTGAAACATGAAAGTGCGTCTGCTTTAATAGACTTGCCACATGCCACTAATGTAAATGCCACTTGCAAGCACACGAACTAAAGCCAACATAAAAATAGTGGTAAGGAATTTTAAATAGTGGAGATGTATTTTTGCAAACCATTTTTGGCAAGAAGGATTTTTGAAAAAAGGTAGAGTGTAAGGGACATTATTCTTCAAAATTAAATTATATTATAAATTCATCATGGAATTTTGTCCCGTGTTTTAACACAAGTTAGAAACTTTGTTCTTAAATTAAAACAAATTTATTTTAAAAACAAGTTGTTAATATAACAATAATTTATATTATTATTTGTAACTTTTAAAATTTAAAATTTAAATTATGTAATTTTTAAAAATCATTCATATTTTAATTTTAAAGAATATGTAGAAATAATCTATACTATTAAAGTGGGATGCATTTTAAGAAACAATATAAAAACTGTAAAATTTACATTAAATACTATTAGAAATTTTATATTATATAAAAAAATTTTCCACTAGATGTAAAAATTTCAAAGCACCATAATAGTCAAAAAGGGAAGGGGTAAGAGGTGAATTTTAGTTTTTTCTCTCTCAATCTACTTGGGAAAGGTCACCGGGAGGCTCCCTTACCTCCGGCCGGTGTACCTGTCCCTTCCGTTTAATATTTTGTGGGCTGAAGGGGTAGCCTCTTCTATCGTGTTGGGTGGTTATCATTGGGTTAGTTCTACTTATGTTTCACCGGTTGGAGCCAAAAAAAGTAGATCTATGTCGAGCTTTCTTCTCCATAGCATATGATCTCCATATTCGTGAAGTCTTGGCTGTGTTGGACGGTTTTTGTAAAGTTCATATCCGCTTCTCTGTTTTGTGGATCTGATGTTGTGTTACTGTCCCTATCTGCCTGCTTCTCTGATAGAAATGAGGTGGTTAAGGTGATGCTTACTTGTCTCTATTTTAGTTAGGTGAAACTTTTTGCCATTTTCAAGTAGTGATATTTCATTAGTATGCTCTTTTGGTTGTGTTGTTTAGTTAGATCGGCTTAGTTCAGTCTTCTAGTTTGGTTTTAATTTATGGTTTAGCTCTGGTTAGGGGTTTAGTTAGGTCCTTAGTCAATTCTCGGTTATCTACTGTCCTACGGTGATTTTTAATTTTCCATCTCCGGTTCGAGCGCGTGCTGTGCTTTTTAGGGTTGATTGCTATTGTGCTGAAGAAAGTTTTGCTCCTTGTCAGTTTTTTAGATTAGTTTGAGATTTTCATATATCAAGGGTTCTATCAAGGTATCAATCTATCGTTTATATTCGATTTTGACTTCACCATATTCGTGAGTAGTGGGTTATATTCTCGCTGTTGTAGTTTCCTAATTTTCAAATTTGTGGTATATTTATTCGCCATAACAGGTTTCTTCACTGTTTCGGATTCGTTATGCTAGGCAGTGTCCTCACTTTTCGATCTTTTCTGGGATATCAGTTTCTTGAATCATTGTATCAGGATTCTATCAGTCTTTTTCGGATCTAGTTTTAAAAATTTTCCCTCGTTAGGGTTTCTGATTCCCTTTTTGAGATTTGTATTCGGGGATATTTTTGTTTTTCGCCAGCTTATGCTTTTTATAGTTGTGATTTTGGAACAGTATGTTCTTTTTATATAATTCTAGTGAAAAAAATTTCAAAGCACATTAGTTATTCAATTATTTAATATGTCATCCAACAAATTTGTAGATATGATTATTTAGACATTTGCAATTAGTAATTCAATCAACAAAATGCTTTTTTACAAAGTTTATAAATTGAACCCATGAAATTTGCAACATACTATTTAATAATACTACATATAAGCATAAAACCTATTTTGATCATCTCATAATTAAGAACTTTTTCATAAATATAGACTATTTAATTAAAATATTTTTCATTCGATATTGCAGATCATTTGGTAAAAATATGAGATGTTTGATATTACAAATCATTTGATAATCATGGGTTATTTGTATAGTTTTATATTGACATTTGATATTCACATTATAAAAACTAATTTATAGTTTAAAATTACAATTACAAGATAAAATTATTTTATAAAATTGTCTCATGCTTAAGGGTAAAATATAATTTAAACTTTAAATATGAATAACATGTAAAAGTACTTCGATATATGTCTACTAGTAGTTTATAACTTGCAATCGTTGATGAACGATGAACGATAAACGATAAACGATCCGTAGAGTTTATAACTAGCAGATACTGTTTATGATCCACATAATTTTAGAACTTGCATATACCGTATTTTAGTTCATTGTTTAAAGGCAAATGATTTGCGAAAACCAACAAGAAATCGCAGATACTGTTTAAAAAACCTGAAAAAATCGTTAGTCTAAAAACAAAAACAATTTTTGATTTTAATCAGATTTTGATATTTGCTAAAACCTACTCAGAAGTTATAGATGATATCTAAATAGGGCGGATTTATTGAGTTAAAATTGTAGAACCTATAATCTCGAATCAAGCTAAAGCAAAACTTTAAGAGCAACAAACGATAAGAACTAAATAGTAATGTAACTATTCACAGAGCTGAGACAATAGTTTTGTTACCTTAACTCAATAAACTCCCGTAGTGTACTCGATTTAATTGTGTTTGAGAGTCCCAGAATAGAACTGTGTGAGACTGTCGATGATACACTAAAGCACGGAATCTGTAAACTTGTTGTGTCTACTTTACACTCTTTGACTAAGACTTAAACATAAGAGAAAGTTTTGTTGTGTTTTGCATTAAAAATACGTTGAGAAAAAGTGTTCGAGATGTCTTTCATAAGAGACGAATACTTGGAGATGTGATGCGAGGCACAACTGTTATAAGTGGTCAATGTGGTCAATGTGGTTACCAACAAAATTGGAAGAGCATGACCAAGACCAAGTCTCATTGAGCGTGAGCCGTAAGAATATGGGCTTAGACTAACTTTTTTAGTCTTTAGGTTTTATTAATGGGCTCAAATAAAATTTGGCCACATTTTCCCAAGTCCCAATTCTTATCCATCATATTTCTCATTCACCTAAGCCAACTAATGAACAAGTAAAGCCCAATGACTTTAAGTTTCATTTTTGTGGGTCCAACACAAACCGCATTTAAATGATTCCATATCTTTGGGTGTAAATTCATCATCAGGTAATGGGAGGTTCTCCAAGTTCTCCTCTTCCATCTCCTCATCATACAAAAGTAGCAAATTTTCTAAATCCTCTTCAATCACCTCCTCTTTAAAAGTTTCTCCAGCCTCACCTAAATTATCAACTACAATATCCTCAAACAACAAATCATCTTCATTCAAATCTGCTTCAGTCACCATTGTGCAATCTTCTGTAATCATCTTTGACTCATTAGGGACACCAAATTCAATCACAGCAGCATAATCAACTACTTTCTCCTTTGGAGTATCAACCACCTACAAGTATTCTTGAAACAATGCCTTTCTTGGCCTCTTTGAAGCAGACATATAACCCACCTTCACTTGCTTGAGAGACTTCGGCCAAGGATTTGTAGAAGCTCTACTAGCAGGGAGTTGACTCACATTCAACTTAACTAATTGAACAACAATTGTTTGAGCCTCTAATCCACGGAAAGGTCTCTTAGCAGATCTTTTTTCTGTTTCCAGGGACTTAGAAGCCTCATTATTTTTCACTTAGTAAACCATGCTTGATATTCCCTGAAAATGATTTTCAGAATTGCGTTGTAGCTGAGTCTTTTGGCCACTTGAACGTGATTTATCTACATTAATCAAAGCCCTCTTATAGCTTTGAGACATGTCTGAATCCTTCACTCTACTATTAGATTATGAGATTCTAACTCAAAACCAATTGGCAATGAGTGGAGAGGTCCATATCTTATATATACTAGAGAGGATCCCTTCAACCTTCTGATATGAGATATTATTCCCTAATAAGCGCCCTTGAGATGATGGCTATTTGGTCATTGATCTTGATATGTTTGGGGATGGATCGACGACACCAATTTTGGGTATGGGTTGTCGATAATTGGACCAGATCTGGATCGGATAGGGTTAGACAGCGTGGATCGTGAGCTCAGATATGATATTAGATTATGGGCTTCTAACTCAAAACCAATTGGCAATGAGTGGAAATGTCCATATGTCATATATATACTAGAAAGGATCCCTTCTAACTTTCGATGTGAGATATTATTACCTAATACGCCCACATGAATGATGGTTCTTTGGCTATTAATCTCTATATGTTCGGGGATAGATCGACTACACCAATTTTTGGGACTGGGTTGTAGATAATTAGACCACTTTTGGCCGGATCGAGCTGGACATGGTAAATTGGCAATGAGTGGAGAGGTCCAAATCTTATATATTTAATTAGTTTTTCTAATTAAAATCATATTTTATATAAATCACATGATTTTAATTAGTTTAATAGATTTGGGCCAAATTTAAAATATTGGGTTCGGTATGTTTATTTTCATTACAATTTTAAACGTCATTTTAATTATAATTAAGGACAAAATGTAAATTTAAATTGTTGTATAGTTTTACATTGAAATTTAAAACAATTTGTGATTCTGGATTTTCCAGTATAAACTTTGTGTGATTCCGTAAAGAGACATAAACTTTATGTGGTTTGAGCAATATTTGAAACTATCCATAGGATTCTAAAAGTGAAGAGATGTATAAAACTAAAAGGAAAAAATTGAAAAAGATATTAAGTTAGACTAGGAGCGGTGAATTAAAAAAAAAAAAAAAATTGATGTTTTCTCATATGTGTATGCATGTGTAAGGTGGGTAAAACTAATAAAAGGGCAATTATTAATAAATAAAAATATATCAACGGTGTACTGATGGTTATTGTCAATTGTTCTGTTATTAATATGTATAGCTAATTACGCATGTGGCTCTACATCTCTCATCAACTATATGACTCTGCCTAAACATCTCCCTTTTCCAATTTTTGATGATCGGCTTGAAACCGTAAAGAGAAAAGTGACTCAAAATGTAAAGTCTCGAACCAACGGTCTTTGATGACTCTGCTTCTCTCACATCCTTCTTCCTCCCAAACTAACAGCAAGAACAATGCAAGTTTTAGTGGGTATGCAAATGTAATTTTTATAATTTTTTAATTAGAGATTGAATTTATTGTGCCAAATATGAGTCTTAAATTGCATACTGAAGAAGCGTATGCACATGGACACGTGGCTAGCATTCATTCGGCAGAATAAATAATTATGTTTTTTTTAGATGATTAATTTTGTTTTACAAAAAAATGAAAACCCAAACAGATTTCTAAAATTGGAAACAAAAAAATACACAAGTACTTTAATAGAGTATCTAATTAGTTTTAATATTATAAAGTTGTTCCTGGATTGATCTTTCTTTTCAATTGATTTAATTAGCGATCTTGGCTTCACGCAAGAGCTCTATGGCTACAGAATAAAATCAACAAAGAGAAGCAATGTATTTTATAAGCAAGATTTTGTTTAGATCAAATGGTGTAGAGTGCATACACACACAAACAAGACTAAATATATTATTTTTAAATTGCAATAAAAACTATTTGAAAAACGCATCAACTGGCATTTAGATACGGATTTGACATGCATGACCAGAATCCCACTAAGATCCACTCCATAGCAGAACTCAAAACCACAGGTAAAAAATCAAATATATTATGTTCTACCCAGAGTTAGTACAATAAATATTTTTATATTTTGCGGGTATAACTTTTTGTTTATTGAATGTTTGTAGATAGATACAGCTAGAATTATTAAGAAAAGAATCTTCTATATGTCAAGACTGGAAGTCTACTCGTTAGATCTTCTTCTGTTTTCTATTTTTGGGCTCTCGTGTGCCGAAAGGGGTCCTTCTTTTAGAATGATCCTCTATTTATAACTTCTTCTCTGACTCCCTTCTTGATAAGATTTAGATCTTATCTCTTATCTTCAAAGAATCTTCTAGAGACTTCTGGAATATGCCCTAAAAATTTCGGGCTTCATCTTTCGGGCCTGAAATGGACATTTCTTCTCGTGAGTCAAACTTAATTATGATAATAGACTGCAAGGGCAAGGCATACCTTCAACAATTGCCCTCCTTCATTCAGTGACCAAAATAGTTGAGCTCTTTGAATTTTGAATCTCTTAATATGTCTAGTTCAATAATTCATTTTGACTCCATTTTTGGGTTTCCTTACTTTAGTTTCCTCCTTCATCTCTTTTAGCTTGTTGGGTCTCCATAGTTATCTTTTAATTGTTGGGTTTTCTCCATTGGCCCATTTCTAAGAAAAAAAGGGAAGTTTCACCTTTTAACCTTATTATATATAAGGGGATTTAGCCCTTTCTTCTTACATTCACCTTACCAAGACTTGGTTCTCTCCTCTCATCCCTGGCAGCTCGGCGGTCTTCGTGAATTTGGTACATTTGGAATGGTCTTTCTGGTTCGACGAGTTTAAATCATTTGATCTTGTGACAATTTCTGCTCAACGGTCTCCTTCATGGTGGCTCGGGTAATTATCTCACGGATTCAGCAGCATTCTTAACGGGTTTGGTGGCATATTAATGGGTTCTGCAAAAGTTCAGACGGGTTCGGCTTCCATTCATCAGGTTCGATTAAGAGTTCCTTGTTTTGTTTATGTTTTTCCTTGATGGCTTTTCCCAAAGTTATTGAATCTTGGTGATTGATGTATTTACGGAACCGGCTTGATGGCATTTACTCATTTCAACTAGACGACGAGTGTTTACATAGTTAGTTTTGCAATGTGTCGACGCCAGTTTGGCAAGGCTCATTCCTTTTGTCTCAGCCTTGTACCTTTGGGGTCGGTTCGGCAAGTCCCTTTCCTTCCAGCTCGGAGATATGCGAATGGGACCAACTTGTTGAGGCCCATTCTTCTTGGCTTGGTGGCATGTTGACGGGGCTGGCTCGGTGAGGTTTCTGCTTTCCGGCTCAATGGTTCATTGACGGGGTTGGTTGTACTACAAGAAATCAGACATTTTGCCACTGGTTTATTAGTGGCTATATTTTAATATCGGTTGCTAAATTAAGTTTTGCAACCGTTAGCCACTGAATATTTTGGTTGCATATCAATGGTAGCTAAATAATAATTGGTGGTAAATGGTGGCAAATCATGGCAAATCGTCGCAACGACACAATTTGGTGGCAAACTAGCAACCGAAATTGCCACAGTTTTATCACTATCTATTAGCTACTGATATAGCCACTAAATTTCAATGGCTAAACAGTAGCAAAATAAAAAATTTCATATAGTGTTATGACGATAACAATTTTTATTATCTTCGACTCGTTGAGGCCCATTCTTCTCGGCTCGATGAAGTGAATTGTTATGTTTGGTAGTTCGGCTTGGCTCTTCTTCTAACAGACTCAACAATACAACTTTGGTATCCTCACACTTAAAGTTTTAATCCTCTTAATGAAATGGCGTTTATGCTCATTTCTTATTATTATTATGCTTTTGTCTTCTCAACAGATTTTCTGACGAGCTTTGTTGGCGAGGGATCTGAGAGTCCAACAGTTTTGGCAAGACTTTGGATTTCTTTCTCTTCATATAAGTAGCTTGACATTCTCCTTGTTAGGTTTTAAAGGGTTTAGCGTAGAATTTGTTAGGTAGATTGTTTTTTTGTGTGGTAAGTTTGTTCGCCATTGCTTCATTCATTCGAGCCCTCTGAGAGTTCTTGATTAGATTGCGGGCTTGCTCTAGCGCCTTTCCATTGACAGGACATAGTCATTTTATCGTTTCCTTTTTGAGCACTCCACACATTCTTTTTTGGGGTAGGTACTTGATTGCTCACTTTTGCACGCAACCAAAGAAATACAATAGAAGCGAACAATTAGTCAGTGGTTGCACTTGAGGTTGGAATTCACAAGAAGTCTAGAGCTAATGCGGTCTGATTACAAGGAATCGACTCAAACTAGAGCAGATATATATGGTTTTTGATGAAAAAAATACTAACAACTTAAATAAAAGCAAAGCAAAGAAACAAGCAGTAATAAATCGATAAAAGTAATAGGTTTAAGGTCGGGTAATCTGATCTATAGGATGGCAATATATCTAAGTAAGTAAAGGGTTCTTACACAAAATACCATCCTAGGACAAGAAAGGCATTCTATCTAGACTAATCCACTCTTGTGGCATCAATCCTTTGGTAGAAATAAGGGAACTTAACTCTCGTTTGTCGATCTAAACCTTGACAATCATTAAAAGCTATTTCACTATGGCCATTTTCCACCCAAACAATCCGCTCTCACAAGCTAGGGAAAGAAAATCCACAAAAGGTTCTTTCCAGCATTTCACTGAACACTTCTCGGGCAATGAATCCCTACCTTCAAGATTACTAGCTAATCAGGCTAACCCCAACATTATATGCACCTTAAGTGGATGATCTATAGATTAAGCAACCCTAACAACAAGAATTTATCATCAAACCCCTAAATCTACCTGACCTTCGACCCATTAAGTGACTACTCAGGCATATTCAAACATAACTCAAAGTAATAAGTAAACATAATTGAAATGATAAAGATAAGAGGAGAAGAGGGTATGAAAAAACCCTTGTTAGGAGAATGAAACACAAGATGATTCATAAATCAATAGAAATCCTTCAAAGTCTTCTTCAAATCTTCAACACAGCAAACCAAATGATAAAGATTTGAAAAACTTACTAAAAGAGTGAAAGGAAGTGAGTTGGTGACTTGAACCAAAGGTCATTGCCTTTAAATAGTGCTAGAAATAAATCCTAAAACGTACTAAGTCGACCCAGGAAAAACCGGGTCAGGTCCAAAATAAAAGAAAAATCAGATAAGTAGTTCTAACTAAGGGTTCGCCGAAGCTATGGTTGCATCATCTGGTACTAAGCAGGCTGCGGTCGGAACCCATGTCTTCCCAGACCAAATCGGCTGAAACCTTGTCCGACGCGGCCAAAGCCCACCTAGCTTCAGCCAGAGCGATCTACATTGTGGTTTGTCTGTTAGCTTTGGCCGTGACCATGGGCATCGGCCACGACTCGTGCTGGACCAGTCGAACCCTGCTCCGGATCAGCTGCAACCCATAGTGGATCGGTCGATCCATAGTTCCTCCTCACTCCCAGCCTCGATTCTTCCCCCTTCCTTGGGCTTTATCCTCCTTCCTCCACCTTTTCTTGTCATCTTTCTTCTCCATAGGTTATGACTTCATCCTCATCCCACTCACTGAGGCTCCAAACACCTAAAAAAAGATGCAAAATATGCAAACACCTAGTCCTAGACTCTAAGAATGCAAAGTGAATGCAATCTATACTAAAATGAGTGAATATGCAACATAAATAATGTGAAAGATGCATGTGAAGGTAGTAAATTACAATGTATATCAACTTCCTCAGACTTACTTTTTGCTAGCTCTCAAGCAAACAACCGAAAAAACCAAAAGGAGAAGTTGCTATGCGGGAACTCAAACGCCAACAAGTTGATAAGGATATTGGAACCCTAGCTGCAAAGTGAGTAAGGTTTACTTAAAACCTTTTGCCATACTCGTCATATCTCAATTATGCAAAGTTAGACAAGCATTCATATCTACCATTCCTTTTAAGATTCATTAATCAAAACCATGGATCAAGTTATGCAAAGTTAATGGATTCATTTGGGTAAATGTAAGGTTAAGAGGCAAAGATGGTCTCTTTTTATCATGAAGCCCAATATACAAATGTGGGGATTCCTCAAGAAACAGAATGAGCTTAAGGAGAATGCTAAAGGTAAGAACCAATGGATGTATACAAGAATAAAATCCCATCTACCAAAGTATTTTCTATCAATTTCTACCCTTTCTAATAATTTCAAAGAATATGATCCTATTCTACCCTTTTCAAAGGCTTTTTGCCTTTATCATGCTTGAAATTTTGAATCTATTCTTCTTCCATCCTTTATGCTAATCTTATTATAAAGAGAGGGGTCTTAAAACACTTATGGTGTCTTGCAGGTTAGGTTTATATTATAAAGTGTGGTCACACTTAATAGGCTTTTTCTTTTTTTTTTTTTTGTTCTTAAACCACTTAACCATTTGCTATCTACCAAAACCATTTACTAGACTAATTTAATCCTTTTTCATTTGTACCCTTTCTCTCCCAAGAATCTTTTTGACCATTTTCTTTCTCGATTCTTCTTCCATCTATTCTTTTCATCTCAAACACAAGTCTCAAGCCCAGAAATTGGTTTTTCACCAAGTCATATCTAGCTCAAAAAGCGTGAACTAGAACTACATGACACACTATTCTTGTTGGCTCGCCTAAAGCTTTCTAGCAAGCTCATCCTAAAACAAGGTCTTACTCACTCAAGGAATAACAATGGCTAGAAAGAAGGTTATGTTTGGGTAGAGGAACCGTTCCAATAGTGGGAGACAGCTACTTGGGTCAACAAGCATGGTACAAAGGTGAAAGGAGACCCACGTATGTGTATGTACCCATGAATCCAAATCTAATGCATAACATGATAATTGCAAATCCAAATTAGGTTCTACTAAGCTAAGGAATGATTTCAAGTCTAAGCAAGCTTCAGCAAAGGAATGAATGCAAAATCAAGAAATTCAAAGCATGAATCAGCCTTACACTTCAATCAAACTCAGATGCAACTAATCAAGTCAAATGGCATGCTTTCTGGAATGAAATCATCATTGTTCCCAATACAAAAACAATCTTAATTGCATATAAACAAATTTACAATGCAAGATAAACTAAATGCTATGCTTTTGTGTTTTTTTGAATTTTTTTTCCTCAAACTGATAAAGCAAATTATGCAATTATGGACAATGCAAGCCTCAAAAAGAAGAAAATCAAAACAACTAAAAACAGTGTTAATACATGCCCTCTCTCTCGGATTTACTTCTCTCTGTCCCGATGAGAACATAGCCTAAGAGAGAAGGCGATATAAAATGCATAACACTAAACAAAAACTATGAACATATATATATATATAAGGGTGGTATTTGGGTACATCGGTCAGTTACGGCGTGCTCTTTGGAAAAGAGCATCGTCGTTGCATTCACTGAAGGCTTTGAATTTGTCCTCCAACACGTTGCTTAACGTCTCAAAGCTCCAAGGTGTACTGACCAAAGGGCTTGAAATCGGTCATTGTTACCTCGTTTGACGCCTTGGACTCTTCAAAGTAGAGGTAGGAGAGTTGATTAAGTGAAGTCTTGTCTGGGTATGAGAGCAAGATGTGTTGATCATTACCCTATCAGTCCTTAAATAAGTACAAGAACCAAACAGGGGTTAGGTTTCTTTCCAGAATTCTGCAGTTGACGTGGTATCGAAATTTTTTACGTCATTTTATATTCCTTCGCCTTGCGGAGCTTGTGCCACATGGAATATATGCTCCAGAAATTTTTGTAGTTGGCAATGAAGGTCAGTGATCGAATGGTGTGGCCGTGTCATGTCCACCACTTTCTGTGCAAAAATACATCCCAAGTTGACATCTTTTTTATCCACTTTGAGAAAAAGTGGTACCCTTCGACTATGTAGTTCCAGAACTCGTACAAGGTGTCGCTATAATCTCTAAAAGTCGTTTAAAGAACAACTGGAACTGTGAATATGTTGTAGAGATCTGCAATTGTAACTCAGAAATGGTTGTGATTATTCCCAAATATGAGGCATCCTTCTTTGGGGTTCAGGCTTTCCGGGTCACTGTATACCAACCAAATCATTTGAAAGAAGTAATATGCCTACTCTCGACACATGTCAAAGTGCAGCCGGTAGAATTCGGCTAACCTTATTCTGGCCAGGATAAGCTCAACGCTTTTTCCAACCCCAAACAGTTGAGGAGTGGGTCGTGGAATTTAAGCACATGTGTACATCGGTAATGAGTTTCAAGGTATCCTCCTCGGCGTTGTCTTATCGCGGATATCGCTCTACATTCTAAGCTTATCGGAAACATATTTTTCCTACAAATTTCCAAGAAATTTTTTCAAGTCAAGCTAATTATTGAGAGTAAGATTGCAATCAAACTGCACTACTTAAAACATGATTCGTTTCTCGAAACTTAAACAGAATGAAGCACAAGGCAACTTATAATGCAAAATACTGCTTGCCGTTTTTTCCTAATGCATGAGAATTAGTGCTCATAATGGTACAGAAAGGAGTTTCAAAACATTTAAATCAATGTACCAACACAAACTCAACTTTTTAAAGGAAAACAAAGCAAACACCCAAAAGCAAACAAGACACCATAATAATTTTAAGATGAACAAAGCATTTTACAATTTTAGCACATTTCAAGAAAATTCCCAAGAAGTAAATAACAAAACCATTTATGAACTACTAGCTTAGGCTCAATCATGGCACATAGGAGGTTCAAAACAAGCATGAATCAATTAAGTTCAACTCCACTCTCAAGCAACATGTTCCTTTTCGTCACTATTCAAGTCTCAAACCCTAACTTCTCAAAAAAAATGTAACTTTTCTCCACCAATATTGCAAACCTAAGCTCAATTCAAGTTATTTAAGCTAATCCATTAAGATGCAAACATAATCATCAAAGAAATCACCAAAATTTCCATTCTATGAAAATCCTCAAATTGGAGTTCTTGAGCTTCCATGAAAATGGTGGTTCTAGAAGTACATACCTTGGTTTCTTAAATGAGCATGCTAAAGTGTTGGAGAAACTTGAATATAGTAATCCAAGAGTGGTGGGGAATAGATTATTAAAATCAATTTTGTGAGAAAGTGAAATGATAGAAAATCGTTGTTTAGCAATAAACAAATAAGAGTGGATAAGAGAATGGGGTAAGAGAGATGGCTTTGTGTCCAAATGAAGGAGAAGGAAAGAGGTCTCACACATCTCCAACAAGCGGATCGGTTGGAACCAAAAATGGATTGACCTATGCTTGGCCGGATTAGCCAAAGCGATTTATGGCCCCAATGGTCCAATGACTTCGGCCGCAGCTCGTTCCGCATTGGCCGAAGCTACCCTTGGTTCAGCTGAAACCTTCCTCAGGTTGAACCCAGCTATGTCCCCCTTTGGCCAAGTCTCAACCTGGATCGGCCGAAGCCCTTTACGGATCAGTCGATCCCATCATAGGATCGGTCAATCATTTCCCTAGATTGATCGAACCCTCTCTTAGACCATCCAACTCCCATGCCGCTTTGGTCGATTCTCACCTTCGGTAAACTCCTTTCTTCTATATCATTGGGCTCTCTCACCCATTCTTTACCTTGTTTTTTTCTTATATCGAATCCTCCTTCATTGTATGTCCATTTTCTTGTATCATAAACCACTAAATACAAACCAAAACAAAGAAAACCAAATTGTAAAATGAAAATTTAAAAGATATGTACAGGACAACATGGAATTGCCTCCCAAGTTCGTTTGTTCAAAGTCGTTAGCTGTACTTTGTTGAGGTGTTTATCACTATGTGGGACTCTTCTCCGATGCTCAAGCATTTGGTTCTTTTATCATCATGAAATTAAAATATCACCAGTATAGTACCCAACATATCCAATCACTACACATAAGTTTGTCTTCGGCTCTTGGATCGGATATTTAATGGCTCTACACACTTTCTGCAACACAACCTCCTTATTGAGGAAATCGATCTTAGCTCCGATAGTGCTAAGGATATGCCTACCCAGAATCAATGGAACCTTGTTGTCGGCCTCCATCTCAACAACTGTAAAATTGGTAGGAACAATGTGCTTTCCTATTTTCAGAGGGTAGTCTACCAGCTTGCCAACTGGTACCTTTGACGAGGCATCTCCAAATGAGATCTTTGATGAAGTCTCCTTCATGTTCCCAGTCCTCAGCAGCTTCACACTCTCATATGACAGAACATTAACACTCGTACTAGTGTCATACAAGACATCATCAAAGCTCAGCTTTCTTAGTATACAAGGTACTACAAAGGTACTATGATCGTCTTCCTTAGACAGAATCTTAGGCTCTAGAGCTGCGGGGTCAAGGTCAGCTTTTGCGGTAAGAATTTCTTTGACTTTTTCCTTGTTAGCTAGGAAGTCCTTCAAGAGCCACACTTGTTATACTAGGATTTTACTCACACTACAAGATATATGGGTTTCTTTAGCACCGGAAAAACGCTATATAAGTAGTTCCATAGCATTGTGAAAAATGTTGGAAGATCGTCCGCGATAATAGATATGTCCCTTTTGATAGCGCTTTTATGCATTGCAGTTATATATATTGTATTAATAGCATTTAGTTTATGTGCAATTGTACAATTTATAATAGCATATGTAATTCGTTATAAATGTATACCGACATTGCATATTAGTCATTTTAGGATAGCAATATTTGTTTGTTATGACTTCTGTATTTACGTTTGTGTTACAATAGCATTTGGTGTTTTATAATGAACTAAAATTGTTCATTTCATTTTATTTATAATTTTTTTTGTAAATATCAGATTTACGAAATGAATATTTATTTGTATTTATTATTTTATATTAATTTTTCATTTTGATATTTGTCATTTCATATTATTAAAATACACCTAAACATGTTTTGTTTTAATGAATATTCAATTAAAATTGAAAAAATGGACATATTTGCTAGAAATTATATAACTTTCATTACATACGAAACCAATGTTGTAAACAAGAAACATATATTGAAACTTACATCCATTTGATATATACAAAATTATATACAATCGACGTTTTAAATAACCCTAAACTATAGTTGTCTTCATCATTCATCTTCAAAACTTGTGATTTCAGAAGCTTTTTCACCTTCTAATCGAATTCCTCTAATAAGAAATAAATAAAATACAAAATTATCAAATATTGAAATCCTTAAAAAAACCTAAACTATAGTTGTTTTCAACATTCATCTTTACATCCGGTGATTTCAGGAGCTTCTTCCTCGTCTAGTTTAATTCTTGTAATAAGAAATAACAAAATACTAGATTACCAAATATTTAAGTCCAGATCTAGTACATCGATGAGAGAGCAAACAGTATATATAACCTGGGTTTACATTGAATATTGGAAGCTGAACCGTTTTCCAATATAAGCTGAACCCAGCTCTAGTACATCGATGACAGAAAAATAGATGACGAAGAGATAAAGGAGAAATTGAGAGAAGAAGAAGAGGGTATTCTGTCGATGAACAAGAGTTTTGTCGAAGATGAAGAAGACTTTTATCGAAGAATGGCTTTGGCGACGACACAGTAAATGGTTTTGGGTATTTAATCTCCTGACAAATTCAATCTAACGGTTTAAAATTATGCCACTTCAGCGATCCTAGTGATTATTTCTTACTGGTGAGTTATATATAAAATCACAAAAAATTCGTTTCGTAACTATTAATACGTTACTTATAATTATAATCTTTTTGAAACAAATTCGAGAATCATTATATAGGTATGTTGTTATATTATACATATGTGTTTCTGCAACGAAGGTTTGCAATTCAGAATTTATAATGTAATTACTCTACTTATTTAAACTTGTTAAACTCATATACACAAATTGTTAAATTGATTTTATATCACCATTTTCCTAAATCCTAAACCTTAAACCTCAAATCCTATACCCTAACCCCAAACCCCAAACTTATGACTCCTAAATCTAAAACGTATATAACCAAAAATTAAATTCTTATTCTATTGTTAACTTATATTACAAAACAATAAATTATAACTCTATTGTCAATTAATCAAACAAATTTTTTTGCTAAATTATAATTTGTAACCACATATTAAATGTAATACTCCTATTTCTATGCTCATAGTGTATTTATAGATTTGTAATTTATAAATACATATATTTTTTAAAACTTCACTTATAAGAATATTATCTATAATGTGTACTACTGTAATCCAATCATATTTATTCCTAATTTAAATTCTTAATTTTAAATTGTAGATGCGCATTATTGTACTCAAACTATATGTAATAATATATGTCTCATCGAAATTAAAATTAACATAACTACTGTCACATGCTGAATAGGTTACATGATTAAATTAATGTTACATGCCTACATACAGAGTTTACATGAAACTAGAACTAAATGGACAAGAGTTTATCAGCTAGCCAAGTTACAATTGTTCCTATTGCATCCGAAATATACTTAATTTCTGAATTTGGTCTCCATACCAATGCATCATCAATCTTTGAAACTTCAACCCACACTTTACTAGCATTCAGACCTAAAGGAACATGATGGACAACATCTTCTGGATCAGTAGAGCATACTTTGCCTTCTGCAACTTCTAGTCCAGGGTTATTGCAATCCAACAAGATGCATCTTTTCCTTCCACCGTCACTGGTGTTCACATTGGTATTTGCACTCTTGAAAACATAGAACATAGATCATTAAGGACATACAATAAACCCATTGACAAACATATATACAACAGAACCACTTAAACAATTTAAAACAAGATAAGCATTATGCTTTATCTTTGTTGTGTTTTTGTCAACAAATTTCTTTGCAGGTATACTCACTATTTGTACTCTATCAATTGGCCATGCAATCTTCGTACCAAGGGCATCTCCAACAATGGAAAAGTCAGCGCTTGGTCTCCACAAATATGCTTCAGTCTTAAGCACAATATCAACCTATATAATAACGGCATTTGGCCCCAATGGAATACCATTTACCATCTTTTTTGGGTCAGATGAACATAGAAAGCCCTCACCAATAAGATCGTCATTAATCCAATCAACTAGTTGGTATCTCTGAAGTTGGTCATGAGAAGTATTACCCTACATGACAACACGTGTTAAAATATCATCAAACTTAACGAATGTACATGTTTAACAAGCATCAGATTAAGTTATTATAAATTTTGTACGATTTACCTTCGGTTCATATGCATCTGATAAGACGATGACTTTCCATACCATCATCCAATATAACTTTGTCACTTGGCCATGCAATCTTCACTCCAACAGCTTGGTTAAGTGTGACAATATCTGTTGTGTGCCTCCAAACTGCTGCTTCTGGGAGTATAACAGACTTGACAAGTATAGCTACTGCATTAGGACCAAGTGGAATACGACCAATCTTGTAGGAAGGATTGACAGAGCAAAATTCTCCTTCACCAACCAGTATATCTTTGTTGTCAAACCAAGACAAAATCTAACACCTAACTCCTTCTTTGCTCGTATTACTAAATTTGGACTGAGAATGGACATCATCACTGTTTTTCTGACAAATAGAAAATGACATGTTCAATTATATATTTACAGTAACATCCGCTGAAGATAGTAATTCTTACCTTATTTCCAACTAGGTCACGGACCATGTTCTTCAAATCCTGGATCTCGCTTTTCAGTTCTTCTATCTTAGAGTTTCTAGCTTACATGAATGCTAGCTTTGTAGCAGTAATACCTCTACCCATTCCTTTGACTCTTCGAGGTTTGTCTTTCCCTAACACTTTACTCACAGCATCTTCTCTTATATTGTCTCCAGAATTGGAGCCCATTTGACTATCAAGAGATAGTATTTGATCCTGAAACAATATAAAAACAAGAGATAGTATTATTAACAAAAGTGAACCTACTTTGAGTACATACAATATTCTTATACATTTCTTACAATCGTATCAGCAAACTCAGGCTTCATAGGTCTACCATCCGCATGGGTGTGTCTTGCTATCCAAACCTTGCTCCTAGTGACCTTACTAGGATCTTCAGTCTTTTGTTTCTATAAACCATACAAAGTACTACTAAGAATTTAAATGAGGAGTCATATCTAAATAAACAAATCAGATAAGTAAACACACCATTTCATGAGCTAGCTGACACATTCCTTTACGGCTAGTTGTATGTGGAATCTGATTCATCCTTAAAGTTCTAAACTTATTACTTCTCTCCTATAATATCAAACAATTTGATGAAGAAGTTTGATAAATTGCTAATAATCACAATTCTATGAAGAAGTTTCTAACCTTAAAAGCTGTGTTTGTCCTACACTTAATCCATGAGTTCCATACTTGAACTGAATGGATATTGCTTGGTTTTAGTTCAAGTCTTTCTGTACTACTCTTTGCTTCAAGAACTTGGGATAGTAGTCTAGACTTTCCAGATCTCAATAAACAACCCATTTGTCTGAAAACAGCATCCTTCTGCCATTCTTCTTGTAAACTAAACCTTCCCTATATAGAAAAGCATCAAATGTTATATAAAATATATGAGATATAGTCAATTAAATAGGTAGCCTGCATTAAACCTGAATCTCCTACCACAAGGTGCTTTTGGTCTGATCATCGAGCTTTCGCCATGCTTCGAGTGTCACTGGAACAAGTTCTCGAACTAGAGCTCCAAGGAATGATGAAAACGTAACAGAACCAGAACCTGTATGTTCACAAAGGCGTCTCAGCATACCTCAGTTTCTTTCTAAAATCAGAATCTTCTGCATTTTCATAATCTTCAGATTCTACTCCAATGTGATTGTTCATTTGATGTGGAATGTCTTCATTCGTAAAAAAAGCAGTCCTCATCAAATCAAAAGCTTCTGTATCTGATGTATTTTGAGATCTTTTCTCACCATGGAGACTCCAACAAGAACTCCACATATACTTCTTATCCATGCCATTAAATAACTAAGTGCTCAATCACTAATTCTTTCAATTCATGACAAACGTTGTGGCAACTGATGCAGGGACATAAAATTTCACTCTGATTACCCAATCTCTTTGCAGATTCATTAACAAAGTTTTTTGCACCTTCAACATACTCAAGGTTAGCCCTATACATTAATTCAATAAACAAATTCAATATTACATTCCAAACAGAAGACTGAGAATACGAAGTTCATTTATGAATGAGTTGTACCTTGGTTGCCAAATCCATTCCTTATCCATATGACACCAAATATGACTCCACACCAACTATTGCCAAATTGATAACAAATTTAAATGATCAAAACTATGACAGACACTAACAATAGGACACACGCAGAAAAAAATTGAAAGTATATAAGTAATAACAACTTACACTTTAGAATCTCTCTGCAAACAAGTAATAGTTGTATTCTCTGTTAATCTGCAAGGTAAAGGCATGGAACAAATTAATTAGCTACTTCGAGTTTTGACAATCAACTCAATAACAGTAAAATATGTTCTCAAAAACCTTTAAATCAAGACACAGATTCAAAGTACAAACTCGAAATGTAAACCAAAACAGATATTCAATACCTTAAATTGATGCTTCACCGTTATATCGATTTACACAGATATTGAAGGAGGAGACTGAAATCGATGCTATTGATGAAGCAATAACCCAACTCAGATTCAGAGAAGAAAACAGAGAACGATCAAATTTGAAGATAAAAGGAAGAGAATTTGATAACGGGATCGAGAAATTGATTTTTATGAGACAGAAAGGCGGAGAATATAGAGAGTTTGCAAACCCTAGCTAACACTTAAGATTTTTTTCAATGTCATTTTTTAGCCATGGCCTAGCTTAACAAAATAAATTCCCGATTCAATCAATTATAGCGAGCAAAAAAAGTATATGCTATGAAATGTTTTTATGTAACAAAAACATGATCGCATAAGTAATAAAATTTTGCCGCTCAACATTGCATAGTGTTTAATGAAATAGAAACGCCATGAAACACTAAACTATAGCAAAGCATGAAAACCCGCTATCTTTTATTGCTATTAAAACCCATATTTCTTGTAGTGTGAGTAGCAATTCCTAATGTACTAAGATGCCGATGCAGCACAAAAGGTTATCAATCCAAATAGGTGATATGCTAACAATCAGAGTTGCAACATATTCAACTAACTCAAACCAAAGCAGGTGAAGTGATTTCACTATCAACCTAATGAGAAAGTAACCAAGCAATTAACTAAAAATGATGGCAATAAACAAAACAGCACTAGAATCATAAAACCTTCAGAACTATAGAGCAAATTAAACAAAGAAATAGACAAGACATATAGTGAAAGCAATAATAAAGAAATTCGAAATAGGAAGAAGCAAATGGAAATCAGAATGATAAGAAGGTCTCAAGGATGGGAATCATGGATCAGTGGGTCTCCTAAACCTACCACAAGTGTCTAACAAAACTCGAACAGAGGTTATCTCTAGGCAATAGACTTCACAAGCATCCAGATTCACTTCCATGATAAATTATCTAAAACTAAGCTACCTTCAGACCCTACTCTCATAGGTGAAAAATAACCAAGGAAGCATTAAGAATCAGTTTATTTAAGCCAATAAACACTCTAGAAATCTAAATCCTTAGGGTAGAAATATAGATCTCTAAAATTAGTTGGTTCAAAAATTTCATCAAACATCTTCTCAGTGGAGAAATTCCCATAATCTAATCTCAATTTAGCAAACAGACATTAGCACTAAGCATACTAAAACAGAAGAGATCTATTCAATTCTAAGTTTAGACACCCATGAGATCAAAGATTCCTCACTAATCTAACCTATCCTCAAGAACCCTAACTTTCTACTCACAAATTATGGAAAATGTATAAACCTTGAAAACAAAATAGAAAAAAATCTTAAATAGCAAAAATATATGAGCAAGGTTGGTTCAAGAAAAAATCGCATAAACTCAAACATTCAAACAAGATCCAAAGATCTAAATCTAACTACAATAGAGAAAAGAGAGAGTTCTAAACATAAAATTGTTGATAAGGGTTTCAGATTACATAAGAAAGGTATTTATACCCTTAACAATCTAAACTTAAAAAGTTAGATAAAAAAAGTCAACAAAAACATATGGGAGTGTCTGACTAAGCCACGTTGCCCGAGTCGAATAAAAATATGTGATTTGGCTGCCAGCTCAATAGTAGTGGCTGAGTTGGCTCATCAAGTTAGGTGAATCATCTACATTATTTCCTATTTAACTTCAAATTGTATCTTCTTGTCAAATCCTGTTGAGCCTCTTTCACCTCTCGAACCAATTAGTCCTCCAAGTGTCCAAGAACTCCTGATAACAACTCCAAACACAATGCATGCAGTGCAAATGCAAACTATACAAAGTGAAGCTAAATGACTCAAAAAAGATGCAAACATGACTCAAATTTATGCACAATGGATAATGAAAGACTCTTAAAACTAGGTGAAATGCATACATATCAACTTGCTCAGGAACGCCATAAAGACTCTCTATCTTTAATAGAGCAACACCTATCTCACTCATCTGGTTTTAGAAGTGGGAGAGCACTTTCTTTTGTGTTTTGGTGAGAAACCTGCCCAGAAAAGGAAGTGGAAGAGCGTGAGTGTTAGACTCATCATCTGATTTGGTGGTGTCAACTCCCTTGGGTTTCCCTTTTTTGCTTTTGGGAACTTGGTCTTCAATAGCTAAGATCCTATCCGGTTCAAGCACCCACCCGCGTATTCTCTTTGGATCTCTTACTCGAATTACTTAGCTCCTCTGCTCCCTTGTTTTCTTCAGCTACCATAAACTTTTCCTTAGTTACCGCAATGGTAAGTTCAATGTACTCATCACCATTATCGATCAATATCTCCTTACCTATCTTAGGCTCTTCCTTCTTGACCTTAGTATCTTTGACACTGAATTTCTGCTCAAAATTCTTCTTCCCAAGCAAACCACGCATCAGTTTTATGATTTCTTTAATAGCCCTTTATTTGTCTTCATCATCGACGATGACATTGCATGACTCTCTTGGGTTTTGCTCTGGTTTTTCTAGAAGTTTTTTGGAAGGTCTTTGGCTTGTAGAAGCCACTTGTGCCATCTTGTTTTCGGGAGATTTCACTTGAGAAGCTATGCTATTAATTCTTCCTTGAAGCTCGTTGTATCTATTTTCCATTTTAGCATTCACTTCATCAAATTTCTGGTTGATGTCCACTTGACCTTTTGCATGTGGATCCATGAGTTGGGCTAGCATGCTCTTGACCTCTGGGTCTTGAGATGGCGGGGCAGAGCTCTTGGTTTCATAGGCTTATTGATTGTTCCCTTTGTAAGTTTGCTTAACATAGTTTTGTTGGTTGCCACCATGTCCTAGGCTTATATAGTTTTTTTGTTGGTATTGCTGTCTTTGATATGGTTTAGAAGCGTAAACTTGGTCTTGTGAGTTTTCCACCTTGTTTCTCATGTAAGAGAGATTTTTGTTGCCATAGTTTTGGTTTCTATATCCCCCTTGGTAATTGCCATTATTACTCACAAAGTTCAATTCCTCTTGAATCTCTTCACAGCCCTCAAAGTCTTCTTCTTGACTACTTGGCTGTCCCATGTCGACTTCACCAACAAAGTTTATAGATTTTTTTCCAACAAGAAAGATCTTACCAAGCTTGTCAATCTTGTCACTCAGCTCCTTAATCTTTCGCTCCCCACTGCTCGGTTCTTCAGTGGTCTGTCTCCCCTGTAACTAGCTTCGCTCTGAGCTAGATTCTCCACTAACCACTCTCTTTGCATGGTGGTAAGATTGGCAAAGCACCCATTGCTTACTGTATCCAACACTCGGCAGACTGTCTCATTCACTCCTTGGTAGAAGATATCCAGCAGGTTTTCCCTAGACACGCTGTGATGAGGGCAACTTCTAGTGTATCCTTTCAATATTTCCGAGGCTTCATGCAAATTCTTGGTTCCTCCTTGCTTGAAACTTGTGATATCGTTTCTCAGTTTGGCTATCTTGTGCTTCAAGAAAAACTTAGTGACAAATTCCCTCTTCACATTCTCCCATTTAAAAAAACTAAGTCAAATGGGATTTTTTTCTCCCATTGAGACGCATTGTTCCCCAAAGAGAATGGGAACAAGATCATTTTCACAGTATCTTCAGGAACACCATTGATCCTTACGGTTTAGCACACACTCTCAAAGTGATCCAGGTGATTGAAAAAATCTTCCAACGACAACATGTTGTACCTATGGTTTTGAACCATGTTAATCAAGCTAAATTTCACCTCAACATTATGAGTGTGAATAGATGGGACATGAATCCCTATTCTAGCTTCCCGCCGATGGGCTCATCAAAAGCTCCAATCGGTATTTCTTCATATGGCCCATATGGAGTGGCATTACTTTGTGTTTCAACTCCATTATCGTCTCCATTGTGATGTGCAACCTCAGCTTGCTCACTGTTTTGGTCAGCCATATTTAATTGAGATATATGGTATTCTTGTTCTTTGGTACGTCGCTCTCTAGCAAGTCTCCTATGCTCTCACTCAAGATGAAACAGATCCAAACCACTATTATTGAATTGTCTTTAGTGGCTTCGAGTTTGCATACACCTACAAGAGAGCAAGGAAAATAACAAGAGAAATGTAAGTAGCAAAGAAAATAAAAGGTTCGAATCGAAAATCTATCCAAACCAAAAAGATTAGTTGCATAGACTCCCTGGCAACAGCGCCAATTCAATCGCTCACTTTTGCACACAACCAAATAAATACAAAAAATGCGAACAACTAATCGTGGTTGCACTTAAGGTTTAAATTCACGAGGAGTCTAGAGCTAACACGGTCTGATTACAAGGAATCGACTCAAACTAGAGCAGATAGATATGATTTTTGATGAACATAAAAGACTAACAACTTAAATGAAAGCAAAGCAAAGAAACAAGCAGTAATAAATCGATAAAAGCAATGGGTCTAAGGCCAGGAAATCTGATCCAGGGGATGACAATAAATCTAAGTAAGTAAAGGGTTCTTACACAAAATACCATCCTAGAGCATAAAACTCATTCTATCTATACTAATCACACACGAGACATCAACAACTTTGCAAGAAATAGGGAAACTAAACTCTCGTTTTTTGACCTAAAACTTGACATGCATTAAAACCTAGTTCACTAAGTCCATTTTCCACCCTAACACTCAGCTCTTGCTAACTATGGAAGGAAAACCCACAAAAGGTTATTTCAACATTTCATCGAATACCTCTCGGGCGGTGAATCCTTACCTTCAGGATTACTAGCTGATCAGGCTAAACCCAGTATTAAGTGCACCTTAAGTGGATGATCTATAGATTAAGCAACCTTAACAACAAGAAGCTATCATTAAACCCCTAGATCTACCTAACCCTCAAACCATTAGGTGACTACTCACTCATACTCAAATACAACTCAAAGTAAGAGATAAACATGGTTGAAATGATAAAAATAAAAGGAAAAGAGGGCAAGAAGAAACTCTTGTTAGGAGAATAAAACACAAGATGATTCATAAATTAATAGAAATCCTTCAAAGTTTTCTCCAAATCTTCAACACAGCAAACCAAATGATAAGGATTTGAAAAACTTACTAAAATAGTGAAAGGAAGTGAGTTGGTGACTTGAACCAAAGGTCCTTGCCTTTAAATAGTGCTACAAATAAACCTTAAACCGTACTGGATCAACCTAGGACAAGCTGGGTCGAATATGAAATAAAAGATAAATTAGATAAGTGATTTTAGGTAAAGGTTCAGCCGAAGCCATGGTGGCATCGGCCGGTGCTGGGCAGGCTGCAGCCGGATCCTATGTTTTCCTGGATTAGATCAGCCGAAGCCTAGTCCGACTCGTTCAAAGTCAGCCTGGCTTCGGCCGGTGTGATCACGTTTTGGCATGTTCATTAACTTCGGCTGTGAATTCCTGGGCATCGGGCAAAGCTCATGCTGGATCGTCCAATTCTAGGTGGATTGGTCGAAGTCAATTCTGGATTGGCCGCAACCTGAAGTAGATCAGCCGATCTGCAGTTCCTCCTCCTTGTTGGCCTTGGTTCTTCCACTTTTCTCGGCCTTTCTCTTCTTGCTCCACTTTTCCTTGCCATCATTCTTTTAGCATAGATTATGACTCAATCCTCATTCCATTCGTCGAGGTTCCAAACACCTAGAAAAAGATGCAAAATATGAAAACACCTAATCATAGACTCTAATGATGCAAAATGAATGAAATCTATCCTAAAATGAGTGAATATGCAACCTAAATGATGGGAAAGATGCACGTGACGGTTGTAAAATTACAGTGTATATCAGTTCTCTAGCCAACTCTTCTCTTCTTATCATTTATTGGTTTGCAAATTTTTCCTACAGAATTGACGTCTGTTGTTCTTCAAGATCAAGTGGAAGTGGTTCGTCATCAAGCACCATTTCCGACTCGTCGTCCAATGTTGACTCATCGTCGAATTCCAACTTTGTGAATATTAAGATCGCTATAGTATCAAACCCTGATGATTCCGCTGTTGCCAAACAGGTTTTTCCTCTGGAGACAGTCCTCTGATTCATGCTAATGTTAGCAAGGGTGGAAAAAGATCTAGAAAGACATCCACCTCTACTAATACTAAGGCAAAAACGAGTATACTGAGATTGGTTGCAGATCAAGAGAGTAAACTGGTCTAGAAGCAAAGACCTCGCCTAGACGAAGAGGCGTTGATCCCTTTTGTTAATGGTAGGATTCTTTCGGATTAAGCGGAGAGTCTTGATATTCTTTGTATCTTGGAATATGACTTGGCTTCCATCCATTTTGTGAAATAGTCTATCATGATCAGAAAAAAACGCTTTTGACGTGATGCTTGGAGTAAGGAGCAACACCAGACGTTAAGAGTTTCCTTGGTGTGTGGATTGGATGGGCATGACGTGTACACTTTTTGCAGTTTGCAGCAATTTTGTCGCACTCCATCATCATGGTTTGTCAGAAATATTCAAGTCTTTGAATTATTAGAGTCAAAAGTCATCCGCCCAATTGATTCCCGCCAGCTCATTCGTGAACCTCTTGTATTACCTTTTCTATTTTGTCACCGTGAAGACATGTTAACAATGTGCCTGTTACACTCCGTTGTAAGAGTTTTTTATTCATTTGAGTATAGTGTGCACTGCGTGTCTTTAGTCATTGGGCTACCCATCTATCAGCTGGTAATTTTCTATCTGCTATGTAAGCTCTTATTTCTTCTTGCCAATTGGACGGATTGGTTGCTCATCCAGTTACTTAACTTGGTTAGAAGTGGTCTATTCCTCCGAGTTTGGCCATCATACAGTGTCCTTTTGAGAGTTGTATACTTGATGCATCGAGACTCTTGACTGGTATAATTCGTCGTTGTGTTGGATCAGAGGTCGAAGCTAGTGCTACTTAGGCATCGGTTGGCAAGTTTTTGTCACGCAGGATCTTTTTCAGGACAAAAGATTTAAGTATGCGTCCATGCGTTCATTTTTTGTGTCGTATTCTGTGTTGACTTGATTGGCAGCGAGCTGGGAGTCACAATATGCTAGGATATGTTTAACGCCTAATGCTTTGGCCAGTCGTAGTCCGGCGATGACTGCTTCATATTCCACTTCGTTGTTAGAAGCTAGAAAGGCCGAATGGAAGGATTGTTCTGGAACCACGTGATTTGGTGATTCAAGCCGCACACCCACACAAAATATGTGATGTGATGTTGATCTGTCAACGTACAACAATCATTTATCTTTGAAGTTTGATCAAGATATATGGTTGAAGTTTGATCAAGAAATTGGCCAATAGTTGTGACTTGGCGCTCGTTCAACCTTTGTATTTTATGTCATATTCACTCAGTTCTATCGCCCACTTGGTCATTCTACCTGACTAGCTTGGGCTATACAGGATTGTTCGTAGCGGTTGGTTTTAGAGTACGGTGATTGTATGAGATTGAAAATATCGCCTAAGTTTCCTTGTGGAGACAAAGACTGCTAATGCTAGCTTTTCTGTTGTAGAATATCTGGTTTCTGCTCCGTCCAACGCCTTTCTTATGTAAAATATCGGTCTCTGTTCTTCATGATCTTCTTTTACGAGTACTTCGCTGACTGCTGAAATAGAAATTGACACATAAAGATATAGAATCTCTCTGTCTTCTTGTTTAGATAAGACTGGTGGTGTCGATAGGTATTTTTTGAGTTATTTGAATGCGTCTTCACACTTATCATCCCAATCAAAATATTTCTTACCGTGCAACAGTTGGTAAAACAGTAGACATTTTCCATGAATTTTGATATGAAACGATTCAAGGCATCAATTTGACCCATCAACCGTTATACTTCTCTTATTTTTTCAGGTGACGACAAGTTCATCACGGCGCTGATTTTCTTACGATTAGTTTTGATTCTTTGCTTGGTAAAGGTACATCCTAGGAATTTTCCTGATGTTACCACAAACGTGCATTTTATGGAGATAAGTTTCATTTGGTACTTGTTCAAATCTGAAAACTTATTGTCTTATTCTCTCTCATCAACTTTTGATTCTATTTTGTATAATCAACAACATTTTTCAAAGGTGCTCTTTATAGATCAACTAGAACAATCTAGATGTGAATCGTTATGTTCTTTATATAGCGGTAAACTGCCTAGTTATCACTTAGGGATAAGAGAGTATCAAATCTATTTGCATGTTCTGAAATTGTGTTTTCCTTTTGCTCTGAGTCTCTAACCTCTCTAGCAGATACACAGTTGCTTGCTACGTTTTATGACTTTTGTCTCTATGTGCTCGACTATGGTGGGCCTGAATATGTATTTGTTAGTTTGGACATCTTCACGTGCTTGTTGGGTTGTGGAGCTCTGTTCTTGGTCTACTATCACTCCTCAAATACTCATTGGATAGTCCTGTGAAGAATTATCCATATTCGCCAGATATCCAAGTTAAACGGATACAGATACGAATCTTGATTTCACGGATTAGTGGATAAAGGATACGGATGTGGATAATGCAAAAATTAAAAACGGATATCCGCGAATATCCGGTTTTTTTGGCGAAATTTTTTTAATATTTTTTAATTATTTGAAATATATTTTTAAATATTTTTAAATATTTTATTTTAAATAAGTATTGATTTTTTATTATTTTTAATATTTTTATTATTTTTCTTATTTTTAATATAAAAAAACAGCGGATATCTGTTTTTTCACGGATATTTATAGTCTGGATATACGTCAAAATGAATACGGATATGGATACTATTTGGCGGATCAAACAGATACAGATATGATTATGGATATCTTCAAAACATCCAGATATCCGCTCTATAACAGGTCTTATGATTGGGTGAGATGTTAAATTCGAAAGGTCAATTTAGTTAAATACGTAATAATAATTAATTATCAATGAATATGAGTATACGGCTATATTGGTATTTGAAAAATCTTAGACCACCCTTATCGTGGGTCTCTTGTGGGTTTCTTCCCAATTAAACCCAATTAAAATATTGAGTTGGGTTTAGAAACCCATAAGAAACGTTTTTTATTTAAGAAACGGATCTGCGATTAAGAACCCCAGACGTGGCGCTATACGATTGGGCGGATTAGTGATATAAAATGTTGGCCGAAAAAATTTTTGTCTCATAATTCAGGTTTTTTCTCTCTCTTCTCTCGTTTCTCTCTCTCAACTCTCTCCCCCGACGCGACGGCGATTGCGAAGATTAATGGCGATTCGCCATCGCCGATGGTAAAAGAGGCAATCCGAACCGATTAATCGGATTAATTGAGAAGGTAAACTCGTATTCGTACCCTATTTTCCGTTTTAATCGGTCGATTTAACAGTTTTAGGGTTTTCGATTTTTTGGTAATTTAGGGTTTTTAGGGGAAACATCTTTTACTTTGTTTAGATGTTTATTACTGCTATGAGAACCTTGTTTGCATGTCGATTGATTGTAATTTCATGGTTTTCCGGTCGATTTAGGGTTTTGAAATTTCTCCGATTTTAGGGTTTTTAGGGGAAACTTGTTTTAATTAGTTTATTATTTTATTAGTGTTATTGATTGTTGTTTGCTTGTCGATTGGTTGTAAAATCAACGTTTTTAGGTCGATTTAGGATTTCAAATTTTTTTGGGAATTTTTTTCGAATTTATTATTGATATTGGATGGTTGTTTGCATGTTGATTTGCTGTAATATCAATGTTTGGGATCAAATTAGGGTTTCGATTTCTCGGGAAATTAGAGTTTTTACGGGAAATGAGTGTTATATTTCTTAGCAATTTTTGGTGATGGATGTTTAAGTATCGAATGCTTGGAAATTCATGAATTGTGCTCGATTTAGTGTTTCTGAAAGTCGAAAATTTATGGTTAATGTAATTGTATGGTTAATTGTTAATTCCTTTCTGAAATTTGACTGGTTTTGTTTGTTTTTTTTTTTTGAGTTATTGTTTCCGATGGCCTGCAGTGGTTCGAAGGTGTTGGTGGAGGATTACTGCGTCGTTGGAGAGGACAGAGGTTAGTTGCTCTCGACTTGTTTGAGTAATTGTTAATGTGTTGTCTTAATTAGTTTACTAGTTGATAGGTAATTAATTTGTTGTTATTGTGTTGACTGCAACTGAGATTGATATATGTTCATTGTTAAGTTCATTGTTTGAAGTTAATAACTTGATTACTTGATAGGTTATAAGTTGATTGTTAATGTGTTGACTGAAACCCAACTACATGATTTGATTGTGAATGAGTTTTGTGGATCAATTGTGAATGTTCTGTTAATATGTTCTGTTTTTTTTGTGGATCGATTGTGG